>SZWC01010747.1:60474-97725 GCA_023375785.1 Penium margaritaceum | reverse complement strand
CATCTATATCTATATCTATATCTATATCTATATCTATATCTATATCTATATCTATATCTATATCTATATCTATATCTATATCTATATCTATATCTATATCTATATCTATATCTATATCTATATATGCAAATATATATCTATATCTATATTTATGTCTATATCTATATCTATTTCTATATCTATATCTATATAGATATAGGTATAGATATAGATATAGAAATAGATATAGATATAGACATAAATATAGAGATGGATATATATATTTGCATATATAGATATAGATATAGATGTAGATATAGATATCAATATACATATATATATGTATATTTCTCGGACTCTACTTTTGCCGGCAGTGTTCGATGGTTCTTGACGCCTACACCGACAGCGACTGGGCCTGGATTCCAGATGGACAGAGTCGCACCGGTTACATATTCCTACTCGGTGGTACCGTTGTGTCCTGGCAGAACGGGAAGCAGGACTGCATTGCACGTAGTTCGTCGGAGGCAGAGTATGTTGCTCTAGGTGCACGGGCTGCTGAGGTAATGTGGTTGCAGCGCTTGTTCTTTGAGCTGGGTCAGTCAGTACCTGCTATTGTGCTTCGCTCTGACAACCAGAGTGCTCTTGCCATTGCGGAGAACTCTGGTGTCTTTCACGCTCGCATGAAGCACATTACAGTTGAGAATCACTTTGTGCGTTATCTGGTGGAGCGACACGTGATCTGTGTCATATGGGTCGGCACTGAAATGCATCGTGCTGACTTCTTGACTAAGGCACTAGCA
Organism: Penium margaritaceum; assembly: GCA_023375785.1. NCBI lineage: Eukaryota > Viridiplantae > Streptophyta > Zygnematophyceae > Desmidiales > Peniaceae > Penium > Penium margaritaceum. The sequence continues at coordinate 96,946 of SZWC01010747.1, read as the reverse complement.
CGCGAGAAGTTTCTAGTGGTCATTCCTTTCGTTGGGCTTCATCCTTTACCTGAGAGTGGTTGAGTGCGGGATGTGTCTGTGTCTGTGTCACGACTATTTCTGCACTTGTTGTCGCACTCGTTTCTGTACTCCACATTTACGGACATCCGTACCATCGGCTCATGGGGGGAGTGTTGTGATTTGTGACGTTCTTGGCGACCTGTACAATTTACTGTAACCACTCGGCCGTGTCCATGCCCGTGCAGATCCCTGATGCAGACCCTGGTGGTACCGGTGCATCGTCTGGTGGCGGACTACCAGCTTGGAGCTGACCAAAGACTGCCCCAGAGTTCTGGGCACTGTCTGGGACCTCCTGTAGTTCTTCTACAGCACGTAGGAGTTTATCGGTGGACTGGCCGTGGGCCCGATTTGCATATCTGTGCATTGTTTGTCCACCGTTTGATGCCGGATGCATGCATGTGGCCATTCGTAGCGTCCGGCTTGTGATTCTGCACGTCTAGGTTCAGACGGCGTAGCGTTCTGACATGTCTACGCTGAGTTACGGCCAAAACAATGGTTTTGGGCCGGTTTTAGGACAGACCTTGTGCTTCCACGTGCGATACCCGTCGTGCGCCGCGGCAGGTACTTATGCCATGGACCTGTCATTTGTCATTTCTCTTTGTAAATGCTATTGAAGCATTCTGACACTCTGCCTTGTGTCTCCTAGTCAGACCCTGTTGGTTTGTGTCCCACAAATCTGTTGTGACCTCTGGCCTCGCTGCACACTCATCACAGTGACAAGAGGGAACCATGGCGGAGCGTTGTAGGCTGATGACAGGGGACCAGCATATGCAGGGCCACTGTAAGGAGGTCGCCAGCCCTAGGGGTAGGGGCTAGGCAACAGAGGCAAAGGCACACCAGAGGTGGCGTGAGCCTCTTGTCCTGCTAATTGTCTTGACTGTGCGCAAGGAAAGATGCATTGCTCTCCTTTCTCTCCTTCTGAGTCTCACTCTGCACATCCACTTGATCGTGTTCATGCGGATGTCATGGAGCCTTTGCCTCATGACCTTCTTGGTGACGTGGGTCGTTACGTCTTGTGCCTTACCGATGATTTCTCTCGCTTTCATTGGGTGTTCGCTCTTCGCCAGAAGGGCGATGTTTGTCCCGTCATTGATTCATGGCGTGTTCAGGCTGAGCGTGCATGTCAACAATTGCTACCAGTCTTCCGTAGCAAACGTTGCGGTGAATTCCTTGGTCCCACCGCTCGTCTCCTCAAGTCTTGTGGGGTGTGTCTGGAGACGTCCGCTCCTTACACACCCAAACAAAATGATGTCAATGAGCGGTGGATCCGGGCACTTGCCGACGGTGTCCGCACACTTCTGTCTCAGTCCCGCCTGCCACCACTCTTTGCTTTCGAAGCAATGTGCTATATGGCGTGGGTCTGGAACCGTGTTCCCCACGGTCCCCTACCCTGGACTATCACACCCTTTGAGCACTAGCATGGTCATCGAGCCGATCTTCGTCTTGCTCGGGTCTGGGATAACATTGCTTTTGTTTGGCTTCCACAGGATCTCCGTGATGGGAAACTGTCCCCTTGCGGTCATCTGTGTCCCTTTCGCGGCATTTCAGCACAGTCTGAAGCCTGGGGTTTCTGGGACCCTGTCCGTCAGTGTATCGTCGAGTCTCGTAATGCTCTGTTCTTTGAGTCTTACTTCCTTTGTGATCTCGGTCACCTGTCCCCCGACTCCTCCCTCCTCCCTATCTCTTGGCTGAGGGGGGATGTCTTTCCTGCCGGTTCGGCGGTCCCTGTTGCCGCACCGCAGCTTTCACCCTCATTGCCGTCCTTGTCGTCAGGGCCTGTCCCTACCTTCTCTGTGCCCTCTTTCTCTGACGCGTCGTCCAGCCCCTCTGACGTACTATGTCTCCGGTCACTGACTCTGCCCAGTCTGCCTCGTCTCCCGCTGTCCCATCCAGCCCAGGCACACCTCCCGTTGGCCCTTCACTCGTGACCTCTCACGTCCGGGTGCCTGACCCGCCTCCGCACGTTCCCACTGGTTCTTTCCCTGTCTCACCCTTGTCCGGGGTGGGCGTCTTCGTGCCTTACCCCACCGCTCTAACACCTCCATGACGGAGGCATGCCCTCCTCCGTCTTAGCCTGCGTCTCAGCCTGCCCACTTGCCTGTTCTCCCCACCGGCATGGACGCGTTGGGCTTGGCCATTGGGGTCGTCCATCCCAGTTCCGCCCTCGGCTACACGCTCCTCGCCTCTGAGCATGAGCGGGCCTCGGAAGCTACTGTCTTGAGCAGCATTGCGAAGTGTCACGCCACGTCGGTCACCACTGCCTTGCTTCCTGAATCGGCCACTGTACGTCAAGCCCGCGCAGCCTCCAATGCCCAATAGTGGGAGGCTGCAATGTGTGATGAGCTCGACGCCCTTGATGACCATTCAGTCTATGAGCTTGTCCATCTACCGCCTGGGTGGAAAGCCATCGATGCCTGTTGGGTCTTTCGGCACAAGTACAATGGTGCACTCGAAAAATGCAAGGCACGCCTCACCGTAAAGGGATTCTCCCAGGTCCTCGGCGTCGACTTGGACAAGACGTTTGCACCGGTCGGGCGGTACACCACTGCCAGAGCACTGTTGAGTCTTGTGGCTCACCACGACTGGGAGTTAGAGAAAATGTATGTGAATAATGCATTCCTCCACGGACAACTGGATGAGGAGATGTACATGGTCCAGCCTGTCGGCTTTTCTGACCGCACTGATCGATTCTGGCGACTGCGGAATGCTCTCTATGGCCTGAAGCAGTCACCACGGTGCTTGAACCAAGAGATCACGTCCACTCTTGAGAAAGGAGGCTACCGACGTAGTACGGTGGATCCATCACTCTTCGTTAGTCCTCCCTTTATCCCGTTCGTCGTTGTCCTCGTCTACGTGGATGACCTGCTAATAGCATCGCCTAGTCAAGCTGCTGTGCAATCAGTCAAGACGCTCCTACAGTCCATGCACTAGATGAAAGACTTGGGCACTGCTTGCATCCTCTTAGGCATGGAGCTTGAGCCTGATCATCGCACACTCCATGTTCATTAGGTTGCGTACATCCGCAGTATGGGTGAGCACTTTTCTTCACTGCTTGAGTCCACACCCACTACGTCCACGCCCATGACCCCAGCATGTGAGAGGCTGCTGAAGACACTGGATGTGTCGAAGCTGGGGGAGAGTCGATGTGACCGACTATCTTTGCGTCATTGGGTCACTGATATACCTGGCGACTACGACCAGGGAATATTTCACCTTCTTTGTGAACTTCCTGGCCCAGTTCTCCCCGGCTCCCCGAGCCCGACACATGGAGGCTGCTCTGTGCGTTGTCAGGTACGCCCTCTCCACTGCCTGCACTGGATTCTGCTATCATGCACAACCATCCATCGTCGTGGATGGATATACAGACAGTGACTGGGCACATGACACGGATGCACGCAGCCGTACAGGTTACATCTTCCTAGTTGGAGGGACCACTGTGTCATGGAAGAGTGATAAGCAAGCTTGTGTGGTCCGCAGCTCCAGTGAGGCTGAGTATGTTGCTCTCGGTGCAGGCACTTGTGAGAGTGTATGGTTGTGTTGCTTGCTACAACAATTGTGCATCCCCATCCGCTGCATCACATTGTGCTGTGACAACCAAAGCATTGAGGCAATTGCTGAAAAGGATGGCATGCATCACACAACTATGAAGCACATCAATATTGAGCATCATTTTGTGCATGAGCGCATTGCCGCAAGTGAGGTCCAGGTCGTCTGGGTTGATACACGACAGCAGCAAGCAGACTTCCTGACGAAGGCACTCAGCAGTAACGTCTTTAAGGCGGCTGTACATGCTGTTGGGCTGTTGTGTCCACGTGGTGATCCTGGGTGAATGACCGTTCCAAGTGCGTGTACAGTTGTATGTCACCCCTTGTGACACTCCTTTGTGATTGTGAGTTTGTGTTAGTGTGTGTCCGACAAATCTGTTGTCACCTCTGTCCTTGGTGCAAACTCATCACACTGACGCAGGTGATTGATGCTCAAGTGACACTGGCACTGACGTCACCGCCCACATGGTGACGGCTCCCAAGGAGACCATCCAGAGCCACATTCAGAGGATGCATTTGGGTTATCTCTAGCACAGGCTTGTGTAACCTGATTTATTGTTGACACTAGGTTTCCTAGTGAGACTGTGTACGTTTTGTGTCTGGGTTGTTTCCCGGGTTTGCTGGGTTGCAGGTATGAGGATAATGCGTGGGTGAGGTCCGAGGATCGGATCCCACTATGTGTGGGTTCGAGCAAGGATGGGCTCGCCGCCCACCCGCTCGTCACCCCACTAGCTCCTCTTTTGGAACCTACCTGCTCTCTTACTTGTCGCTCTCCTTGTTCGCGACTCTTCGCTCCTCAAGAATCCATGGCGTTTTGCCTCTAGCGTGCTTGGCTCGTGCTTCCCATTTCCCTCGCTGGACTTGCCATGGGCCCGATTTGCATGTCTTTGTATTGTGTGTCCAACGTTTGATTCCGGATGCATGCATGTGGCCAGTCGAGCATCTGGCTTGTGATTCTGCATGTCTGCATTCACACGGCGTAGCGTTCTAACATGTCTACGCTGAGTTACGGCCAAAACAGTGGTTTTGCGCCGGTTTTTGGACAGACCTTGTGCTGCCGCGTGCGACACCAGCCATGCGTCGTGGCAGGTACTTATGCCATGGACCTATCATTTGTCATTTCTCTTTGCAAATGCTATTGAAGCATTCTGACACTTTGCCTTGTGTCTCCTAGCCAGAACCTTGCCGTTGTGTGTACGACTTATGACTGTCGTCACCGTCTGACGAGGCATTGACGCCTAGTCAGCGGCTGTGTTGCTAAGAAGCTTCCACGCATCTTCTCACTAGCGTCCGGCTTGACATTACTAAGCTATTGAAGATGGTGTTCCGTTTGGATACCTGTGCGCAGCACTTTGGCCAAAACAATGGTTTTGGGCCGGTTTTAGGACAAACTGACACGGTCGTGTGCATCACCTGTCGTTTGCTGCTGTAGCTATTTATGCTATGTGCTCATCAGTTTTCATTTCTCTTGGCATTACTAAGCTATTGAAGCTTATGAGACTTTGCGCATCTCTGTAGCCTGACCCTTACTGTTTCTTACACTTGCTTGCTTGCCAAGTTGCCTGTTGACTGGATTGTGTCGCCACATCAGTTTCAGGGAGATGAGGAAGTATCCTAGCCATTGCTCATCGTATTAGAGCAAGGAAGCTAAGAAGCTTCATCATAGTTCCTCACCCCCATCGTCAACGTCCATGTTTTTATTAAGGGCTCGCAACGGTTTCTACAATATTCTGTAAACAGTTTGCTAATCTATTTATTGGTGTGTATGGCTTCCACCCGTCACGAGCGACGGCCAGGAGACCAGCGGTACAGGAGAGCGCGACGACATGGTCCCCGATGCGGACCCTGGAGGCACCGGCACGTCGGCATGTGGTGGAACCACCCACTCAGAGCTGACAGACGACTGCCCCGGCGTCGTGGATGTTGTCTCGGACCGTCTGTAGTTTTTCTGCATCCTATCCTTGATGCGGACGCAGCTGGTGCCGGAGCACCGACGAGTGGTGGCTCCATCCACCAGCACCTGCCAGAGAGTTGCCACGACGTCCTGGGTGCTTGCCGGGGTGCTTTGCGGATTTTCCACAGACGCTAGAGTTTTCTCGGTGGACTGGCTTTTGAGCCTGATTTTTATCTTTTGCATTTTCTGTCCACCGATCGGTGCCGGACTTATGTGTGTGACCAGTCGTAGCGTCCGTCTCAAGATTCTGCATCTCTAGGTTCAAATGGTGTAGCGTTCTGATTTGTCTGTGCATAGTTACGGCCAAAACAGTGTTTCTGGGCCGGTTCTAGGACAGACCTTGTACCGCCGCGTCATGCGCCGCGGCAGGTACTTATGCTGTGGACTTGTAATTTGTTAACTCTCTCTGCAATTATACTCAATAATGTGCTTCCTGACACTGTGTACGTGTCCCTACCTAGACCCTTGCAGTTCCGTGCATGACTTGTGACTTTCGTCACACACTGACTAAGCGCTGACGCTTAGTCAAGTGGCAAATGGTTCTAGCAAGTTTCTCATGGTATCAGAGCAAACGAGCCACAGCTCGTTGTGCTGTGCAGCAGAGATGCAGCAGCAATAGCACCAGCAGCAGTGAGTGGCAGCAGTGGCAGCCACCCATAGCAGCAGCAGCAGATCCTGGAGGGACCCACCACGACTACGTTGTAGCGGAGCGGTGGAGGTAGGGGAGATAATGACGGTAGCTACAAGCAACAGCGTGCATAGCAGTAGTAAACGGCGCGAAGCACCTCCAGCGATAGCGGCTACGAGTAGCAGCCACTACAACAGCAAAACCGGGTGGCAGCAGCAGCTGTGTCTGGCTACCGGTGTGTACACAAAAAAATAAGGATGAGAAGCATCTTGTAGGAGAAGCAACAGCTTGCACCAGCGGCTGCGAGCACTGGCAGCACGTAGCAGCGGCAGCAGCTTGCAGCAGTGGCAGCATCAGCAGCCACGAGCTACAACAGTAGCGTAGCAGCTACAGCACCAATCGCAACAGCGGTAGTTGGGAGCAGCCGCAGCAGCAGCCGCAGTAACGGCGGCTAATAGCAGTAGCGGAGACTGACAGTCGTAGTAGCAGTCGCAGCAGCAGTGGCGGCAGCACGCACCTGTAGTATGAGCGGTGGCAGGCAGCAGCCACAATAGCAACAGCGGCGGCGATCAGCTGCAGTGGCAGCTATAGCAGGCGGCAGCAAAAAACAGTAGCAGCAGTCGCAAGCGGTAGCAGCAGTAGGCGGCTGCAAACACCAGCAGCAGGCAGCAGCAATAGCAGCAGTGGCAAGCAGCTACAGTAGCAGCGGCAGCGAGCAGTAGGCGTAGCGGCAGCAGCTACAGCAGCGGCAGCGGTAGCGAGCAGGTGCACCTTGCCGCCACAGCTGCACACGTGCGCAGCAGCAGCAGCAACAACGTGTACAGCAGAGGCAACTGAAGAAGCTGTAGTTCTTGCTGCCGCTCGCTTGCAACGCGAAGCTGCCCCGTAGCTTCGCGCTACAAGCGAGCTTGCCCACAGGGCGAGCTCGCCAAGCAAGCTCGCTCGACAAGCTTGATGAGCGAGCTCGCTCAAAGTGAGGGTCGAGCCAGATTGAAAAAAAGAGGGGGAGGGGATAGAGGAGGGGGGCCTTGAGTGGGACACCCTAAAAAACCCCAAAGGGGGCACCCGAGAGGTGGCACCATCACACAAGAAAAGGAGAAAGAGGACAGAGGGGTCCTCGAGTGGGGCATCCAAATAAGGCCCGAGAAAGGGTATCCCACTCGTGCCGAGCGATCGGTGAATGAAAGAAAAAGGGGGTGAGTTTTTCTTTTATATATATATGTTTTACCTTTTAGTGTGGCTTGAGGCCACTACCGTTGGCTGACGACGAGAACCGCTATAGCAGCAGCCACCACGAGAGTCGCAGCAGCAACAGCAGCGAAGGTGGCTTCAGGCCACAGCCGTCTGTTGACGACGGCACCCGGTGTAGCATCAGCGGCACTGAAGGTGACTTGAGGTCTCATGTTGCGATAGTTGCGCCATCGCCACCGGGTGCAACATTGTAGCAACACATTGCGGCTGAGGTTGTTGCCATGACTGACGACATCGTAGCCCGTCTGAGAGACGTTGCTACATTTGTATCCCTCCACGTGGTGCTTTGCGCCACCGGGGTTGAGTGTGTGAAACTATCACCTACGCTCAGCTCTCGACATGAGCTCTGTAGTGTGGCCGTGGGCATTACCAGCGCCGTGGTCTGCACCTGAGCCTCAGCCGTGGCAGCCGCCACAGGCACAGTGGTGAATGCAGCCATGGCACATGTCCCACTTGTCTTCGGGGTTTTCGTGCTATTAATGTCGAGAAAGGCAGCATGGTTGGCGGCCGTGCCGACAGCGTCCTCCTGGGTGGCATCCCCCTTGGGTAGGATCCTCTTCACCTCCTCCTTCGGTGAATACGTCACCAAGTGATGCCACAGCGCTTCTCCGTGGTGATATGGCAACCCTACACATGGAGGTCCGGAACCACAAGCGCATGGTCCAGCAGCTCCTTGACCACGTGAATTCCGAGCGAGCTGCCACCTCGCCGCAGGTATCACCTCCCACTTCATCGTCATCTTCCTCCTGGTCCCGCATCCCTTCCTCCAACGATGCTAGTATGATGGATCTCTCATCTACATTCGTCGTCCTCCGCTCCGTCTTGGAGGCTGTTGGCATCATACCGACATATGGACCCTCAGCCCCTAACCGTACCACTCGTTCTTGTACTCGTTGTGCGCGGCGGCGAGCTACTCGTCTTCCACGTCGCTCGTAGGAAGCGCCATCAGATGCGACTGTGGGAAGAGTCACAGGTGACTAGACCCCCTCGTCTCATGTCCACGGGTTGGTATGCCAAGTCCCCACAGTTCCTGCCGAGGTGTCAGTCGTGGAGGCGATGGTTTGTCCGCTGACAACCTCGGTGGAGCTCGGCATTGGTGAGGTGACTGCTGTACAGCGTAGGATGGTTGAGGCAGATGACGCTACACAGCACACACAGCTAGTGGAGAGTTCGGCGGGAGGAGACGTTCGCCCTGATGGAGACTCTTCGTCAGAGAGAGATTGGCCCGATGCTGAGTCAGAGTCAGGGATGGAGATGGTGATCGTTGATACCTTGGCAGATGACGTAACGACGGCCGATGCAAGAGTTGTGCCTGGCGATGTGCGCGCTCCCACGTTAGCTGGTACGGAGACAGCTGCCATGGTGCCAGGAGCAGTAGCACGAGGAGCAAGTGATAGAGATGTTGATGCTCGGCCCACAGCAGACGTCCAAGTGGTTCTGACAGATAGTGCTGGGTAGCAGGAGCAGGTGATGGACCACTAGGACGAGGCAGACTTCCTCTATGAGGATCAGTCGTCCGTCGTGGAGTGGTCGGACGCAGGGTCGGATACAGACGTAGAGGCCTACTGCATTGTCGACCTTGTAGTAGCTGCGGCACGAGCACAAGATGGCCACTTGGTAACAGCAGGTGTTAGCGTGTGCGACGTGGAGGATACAGAGCGAGCTGCGGACCTCCAGCTCATCGCTGCTCTGACCAGTGTCACGGACACCGTGGCAATTTCAGCTAACGATACAGCTACTCTCGTCGGAGCTACAGTTCATGTAAGTGCCTATTCTCCACGGTTGACGAGCAGGAGGCAGTCGTGGATGGAGCGGAGGCACACGTGCAGAGTCTCATAGTCGAGCTCCGGGAGGCCAGCAACTGATGTTACACTATGGATGTTCCAGCACGATGGGCTGTCGAGGAGTGTGTGGAGGATGTACACAAGCGTTTCGAGGCAGCTCAGTGGTCTCTACAGGATGCACATATGGGACAAGTGGATCTCGAGTAGCAGGTGGATGATGGGTTGCACACCAGGGGTCGCGAGGAGCACCACGGTACTGACCGCACCTTTGACAACCGCGACGTCACCGCGCACGCAACTGTACCTACACATGCCGACGCCCGGTCAGCAGCTGAAGGCCGAGCAACAAATGTGTCACGAGCAGCAGGTGCCTTTGCAACAGCCATTCCTATAGCCCCAGATGACTTACGTGGCAACTCATTGTCTTTCGCTCACGCTTTACCAGCACCTCGTGGCCCGGTGGCACTTGAGTCGACGACTGATGCAGAGGACGTCGACTTGTGCGACGAGCAGGCGCAGCTCTACTCTTTCCTACGGGTTGAGACCGCGAGGCTGCAGGAGGCTCTGGCTCGTGCCGACGCACACACAATCGAGGTCCACCATCAGTTTTGTTCCGTGACTGGCCGCCTACATGCTGCAAATGCAGCCAGCCGGTCGGCTGCCACATCAGAGCTCGTCGAGCTCCACACGCGCCTCGACGCTGTGGAGGCCACGAGGCGATATACAGCTTAGCAGTTGGAGGCCATACAGCAGGCAATTGTTTTGGAGGACGCCCTTAGCGCTAGAACAGTCACATCATCACATGAGATGGCAGCGACAACTACGACAGCAACGGCGGCGCTCCCGGGTGAGGCTATGTGCGAGCACATCCCACCAGCATCATCATCACCCTTGTTATTGCTGTGCAGGGGTACGTGGCCATGGGGGACCTGTGCTCCCTCCTCAGGGATTGTGTTGGAGCAGATATCAACTTTTCTCATATTCTCAGCCTCTGTAGCCCAAGGGGAGTGTTGGTGTGTGGGATTTGGCCTGATACTCTTTTGAGGACAGTGAGGTTACTTGGGGTGCGGCACAATGCTATGGTCGAGGTTATGCTGGTCGAGACCCGCGCACCTGGTAAGTTCTACCAGTGTGATGTACAGACCCATTGCCTAAATGTGTTATGCATGATTCATGCATGGTGTGGTCGAGACCCGGACACCCGGAGACATTTTCCAGGATCACAACGAGACCTTGTTTCTCTGTCTCTCTTGCATGATGTTTGACATGTGTTATGCATGATCCATACATGGTGTGGTCGAGGCCCGGACACCCGAAGACATTTTCTGTGGTCACAAAGAGACCCTCTCTCTCTCTCACTCTCTCTCACTCTTGCATGATGTTTTACACGTAGGTGTGTGATTAACTTCTTGCATGGTCGAGACCCGGGCACTTGGTGGGATGCACCATTGTCACGAGGAGACCCTGTGCTTGTTGTGATTTGTGATGTTCCTGCTAACCTGTACAGTTTACTGTGACCACTCGGCCGTGTCCATACTCGTGCAGATCCCTGATGCGGACCCTGGTGGTACCGGTGCGGCGTCTGGTGGTGAACTACCAGCTTGGAGCTGACCGACGACCGTTCCAGAGCTCCGGACATTGCCCAGGACTTCATGCAGGTTTTTTTGCAGCACGCACGAGTTTTTTGGTGGACTGGCCATGGGCCCAATTGGCATGTTTTGCATTGTGTGTCCACCGTTTGACACTGGATGTATGCATGTGACCAGTGGTAGCGTCCGGCATGTGATCTTGCACGTCTAGGTTCAGACGGCGTAGTGTTCTGACATGTCTGCACAAAGTTACGGCCAAAACAGTGGTTTTTGGCCGGTTTTAGGACAGATCTTGCACTGCCGCGTGCGACACCCGCAGTGCGCCGCGGCAGGTAGTTATGCCATGGACCTGTCATTTGTCTCTCTCTGAAAATGCTATTGAATAATTCTGACACTTTGCCTTGCGTCTCCTAGCCATACCCTTGACGTTGTGTGCAAGACCTGTGACTGTCGTCACCGTCTGACCAGGCTCTGACACCTAGTCGACGGCTGTGTTGTTAGGAAGCTTCCACGCATCTTCTCATGGTATCAGAGTGGTGAGAAAATTCTCGCCGAGCTGCGTAGCAGAGACGCAGCAGAGCAGTAGCAGTGAGCGTCACCACCATTGCCGATCCACAGGGACCTGCCGGCGACACCCGACTGCCAGAGACGTCACCCACATGAGAGCGCATCAGCAGCAGACGCCGACTTGCAGCAGGTGACATCCGCACTAGCCAGCGGCCACCAGCAGTTGATGCCATTGGCATCAGCAGCGGTGGTAGAAGGCCACAGCTGCGGCAGGCGGTGGCTAGTAGCAACAGCCACAGCCCGCGGCAGCAGCAGCGCGCAACAGCGGCAACACATAGTAGAAGGAGCACGCAGCAGCTGCGCGCTGCCACAGCTACGCAAGCAGCAGTAGCAGCAGCCGCGCGGCTGCTGCTGCAGGTGCCGACGCCGCAGTAGCAGCAGCCGAGCAGAAGCTGCTACGGAGCTTCTATGCAGCTTCCGCGTGGCTGCTGTGGAGCAGCCGACACGCGGAAGCACGATCATGCTCGGAGTTCGCCTTGAGCACACAGACATCTTCGGGAGGTACAGCGATGTTGTGCTCAAGCCTTTTTCAGCCTCACTACAGCTTCTTCCCTGGGTGCAATAGCTCTTCCTCCACGTTACTTCCGCCCGTGAGGCAGTTGTGGCCCATCAGGAGACTCCCCTTGCTGTAGCAGTTGTCGCATCACCACCGACGCCCCTCCTGCAGTCCCCTTCTCCATCCTCTGACACGTCCTAATCTTCCTCTTCCTCTTCCATCCCGCTTACATTGACTCAAACACAAGGTGTCGCGGCAGTAGCAAAGGGGAAGAAGAAGAAGGGGAAGCACGGCTTGGGTCAGCAGCAGTCATAGTAGCAGCCGTCATCGGGTAGTAGCAATGGACGCTATGTTCACTGCTACAACTTTGGAGGCGCCCATCGCTTCACCGAGTGCCAGCAGCCGCTCGACTGGGCGCGGATTACTCACGGGATTGAGGCTGCACACGCACTCCGTTCTAGGTCCAACAGGACATCCTCCAGGCGTGCGACAACCATGACTGCAGCGGTTCCCGCTTCACCACCGGCGAGCATTGGCGACCCGGACCCACGTGACCGCACCATCGCCAAGATCTGACACCTTCTAGCGCTTCGCTTTCAGGGAGGTGCAAGTGTGTTGTCACAGCCGGGTGGTTCATAGACTGTCTGTCCGTCTGTTCTTGTGGCTCGGGATGACTCGTGTGGGGGGGCACAATTGGCATGTGATGACGATGGGCGTGACTGTAGTGATTGGATTCATGAGTCTCACCGTTGTGCCCTTCGTCGTTCCTCCCCACCAACTGCCCATCGTCCTAATGCCGAGTGTTCCATTGCCCGTTGTACAGTGACGTCCTCCAGTCGTGATTCCGGTGGCACTTGGATCATCGATTCGGGTGCCACTCATCATATGACCTATCGTTGTAGTGACTCCATTGTTCTCAGTCCTGTTGCATCTGTTCGTTCCATTCGCACAGGCTCTGTTCCATCCTTGCCAGTCCAGGGTGTTGGGTTGTGTGTTTCAACAGTCCTTCTAGCCCCCTGTATCTTTCAAAGGTGCTATTTGTGCCTGACCTTGAGCTCAGTTTTCTTTCTGTACGTGCTTGCACACTAATGGGACTCTATGTGGAGCACACTGCAGACTCCGTGACTGTGACTGCTATTGACACTTGTAGCATCGTCCTTCGTGCCTCTGTTGTGGATGACTTGTATCGTGTCTCTCGGACTTCTCCTCCTTGCTCCCCTTCTCCTTCAGCTCATGTTTTTGTCACTGGTGTGATATCTCCAGAGCACCAGCGATTGCTTCATCGCCATCTGTGTCATGTAGGCTTCGACACTGTGTCAAAGCTCTCTCGGACACAGCCCTCCCTCGGTCTTGACGCGGCTTCTTTCGAGAAGCCACCCAAGACCGACTGTCTCTTCTACGCTCAGGGTAAGATACATCGTTGCACCTACCCTGACTCCCATTCTCGCGCACTTCGCCCTCTCAAGTTAGTCCATTCTGATCTTCTTGGTTCTCTTCCCGTGGAGTCTCTATCCGACCGGGGCCGATACGTCCTGACCCTGACTGATGACTTCACCCGGATGCGGTGGGTCTACAGCCTGCACCAGAAGAGTGACGCCGCTCTTGCGGTTTGTCTCTGGCTAGTGATGGCTGAGCGTCAGTCCCGTCACACGCTGCATACCTTCCGCTTGGATCGCTCTAGTGCGTTTCTTGGCGAGATGGACGGCTTCTTTGCTGAGCACAGGATCTTTCACCAGGACTCCTCTCCTGCTACTCCTTGGCAGAACGGTGTTTCTGAGCGCTGGAACCGCACCATGGAGGATGCGGTTCGCGCTTTGCGTTCTGAGTGCGGTCTCCCAGAGTCCTTCGCTTTTGAAGGATTCGCCTACATGACTTGGGTCTCGAACCGCCTCCCGCACGGTCCTCTTCCGGACCACGTCACACCGTATGAGCTCTCGTTCGGCCACCGTGCTGACCTTTGCCTCGCTCGAGTCTGGGGATCCTTGGCCTCTACGTGGTACACCGAGGACGAGTAGGGGTCCAAGGTCTCACCGCGGGGTCGCTTGTGTGCCTTCGTAGGCATCTCCCCGCAGTCGAAGGTCTGGCGTTTCTGGGACCCCACTCGTCGTCGCATCGTTGAGTCACGTGACGTGCTCTTATTTGAGTCCCTCACCTAGCGTGACCTGACTTCGATGACGTCGCTATCCCCCACGTATGTTCCTACATGTGAGGGTTCTCGACGGATGGGGGAGTCTACGCCTGTGAGCACCTCTTGCCAGGCTGATGTGTCCGTTTGAGCTCCCTTCACTTCTCGGTCCCCGGGTTTTGATGACCCAGCGATCATCGCCGTCGGTACAGAGACCTCTCCCGTACAGCCGGCTTCTACCATCTTACCTTCGTGCCCCACACGTACCAATGATCCTGTACCCATGCCCACTCCTGCGACCGTACATGTGTCCGCTGGTACTCCTGCCTCTTTGCGTGGTTCAGCCTCACCTGTTCCTGCTGTCATACCCAGTCCCGTGTCTCCTACACACGCATCTCCTCACACAGCATCACGAGCTCCTTTGCCTCAGCCTTCACCAGCTGTGGTTGTGCCTGTCACTGAGCCTCATGTGCACCCCTCGAGCCCAGGTTACTCCCGTGAGCCTGGCGGTCATCTTCGACCATTGGACTCCGGAGCCCAGCGAGTGTCAGGTCCCGCACCCAGGCGCTCCACTCGCAGCATCACGAGTGGTGATCCCGGCACAAAGGCCCTAGGCCTGAGTGTCCACACTTAGCACACAGAAGTACATCCAGCGTACCCCGTAGGACACGATCTCATCACTCACGAGTTTCGTATCGCTTGTGATGTAGCAGCTGATCTTATGGTCGTGAGACCTAGCACTGAGGCATGTGTTCTTGCCACGCAGATCTCTCCCTCTATGGCGCCTCACCCGGGCACACTGAGGGAAGCTCTCTCATCACAGGATGCTAACGCTTGGCGTGCTGCCTGTGAGGATGAGCTTCGTGCCATCCAAGAGCATGGAGTCTACGAGCTAGTCGACCTTCCACCTGGGAGGAAGGCTATTCAGGTCAAGTGGGTCTTTTGCAAGAAAGTGAAGCCGAATGGCTCACTGGAATGATACAAGGCCCGCTTGGTCGTCAAGGGGTACTCTCAGATCAAGGGCATCGATTACACTGACACCTTTGCCGTTGTCGGCCGCATGACCTCAGCTCGAGCTCAGCATGACTGGGAACTGCACCAGATGGATGTGAACAATGTGTTCCTCCATGGCTCTCTCAATGAGGAGATTTACGTGGCTCAGCCACCTGGCTTTGAGGACGGTGACAAGGTCTGGCGCTTGCGCAAGTCCTTGAACAGCCTCAAGCAGTCTCCGCGGTGTTGGAACTGGGAGTTCATTGGCACTCTGATTCGTGTGAGATATGTACAGAGCGAGGCAGATCCCTCTCTCATCATCCAAAGGACACCTGAGCGGTTCACCGCCATCCTGGTCTATTTCGATGACCTTCTGATCGCGTCTCCTTCACTGGAGGCCATGATGGAGGCCAAGGCTGTCCTCCACACTGCCTACAGGATGAAGGACCTTGGTCTTGTAGCGGTGTTTCTTGGCATGGAGATCGTGCGAGATCGCAGACTTCGGACGCTACTGTTGCATCGGGCCCGATACACACGAGTTGTGGGGGACCGCTTCAGCAACCTCCTTGGTGCAATGCCCACCGCTTCCACACCTCTCACGCCCGATGGACAGGATGCCCTGAAGGTGGACGATCCCACACAGCTGGGGGAGACAATGGACGTGATCTTGTACCTCCGTCTCATTGGATCTTTGATGTACCTGGCCACTACCACATGTCCTGACATTGTTTTTGCCGTCAATATCCTTGCTCGTTTTTTGCAGGCTCCACCTTCCAGAGCCCTTCATGCGGCTATGCGAGTGGTGCGGTATGTGGTCTCTACACCGTACCTCGGGCTCTGCTTTCTTCGGCAGTGTTCAGTGGTCCTTGACGGCTACACTGACAGCGACAGGGCCTGGAGCCCAGATGGACGCAGTCGCACGGGTTATGTGTTCCTGCTCGGTGGTACCGCTCTGTCCTGGCGTAGCGGGAAGCAGCGCTGCATCGCATGTAGCTCATCGGAGGAACAGTACATTGTTGGGGTGTAGGAATTACTGAGGCGGTATGGCTGTAGCGCCTGTTTCTTGAGCTGGGTCAGTCAGTACACGCCATTGTGCTTCGTTGAGACAACCAGAGTGCTCTCACCATTGTGGAGAACTCTGGTGTCTTTCACGCTCACACGAATCTCATTGCGGTTGAGCATCACTTTGTGCGTGATCTGGTGGAGCGACACGTGATCTCCGTCATATGGGTTGGCACTCACATGCAACGTGCTGATTTCTTGATGAAGGCACTAGCTCGCTAAAAGTTCTTGGTGGCCAGTCATTCTGTAGGGCTTCGCACCTTGCCTGAGAGTGGTTGAGTGTGGGGTGTGTCCGTGTTACATCAGTTTTGTACTCGTTGTTGTACTTGTCTCGGT
Source organism: Penium margaritaceum (assembly GCA_023375785.1). Classification (NCBI taxonomy): domain Eukaryota; kingdom Viridiplantae; phylum Streptophyta; class Zygnematophyceae; order Desmidiales; family Peniaceae; genus Penium; species Penium margaritaceum. Next base: position 80,556 of record SZWC01010747.1, on the reverse strand, counting down.
GTTGCAGGTGTATGCACATGCGTACCATCGGGTCATGGGGGAGTGTTGTGATTTGTGACGTTCCTGTCGACCTGTACAGTTTACTATAACCACTCGGCCGTGTCCATACTTGTGCACATCCCTGATGCGGACCCTCGTGGTACCGGTGCGGCGTCTGGTGGTGGACTACCAGCTTGGAGCTGACCGACGACCGTTCCAGAGCTCCGGACACTGCCCGGGACTTCCTGCAGGATTTTCTGCAGCACGCAGGAGTTTTCGGTGGACAAGCCATGAGCCCGATTTGCATCTTTTGCATTTTGTGTCCACCGTTTGATGCTGAATGTACGCATGTGACCAGTCGTAGCGTCCGGCTTGTGATCCTGCACGTCTAGGTTCAGACGGCGTGTTGGTTTTCGCGCATCTCTCATTGTACTCTGTTGTGTCCTCCTGGCTTGTATACATCGGCTTGCACATGACTGACGACGAGACTTGACGCTACTGGAGTGTCGCTCGGTGGAGCTGACGCGCGCTGAGGCCCACGCACCGTTTGCTTGAGCCGCCTCCCTTTGGCGTTGCGCTCAGCTCCATCGGCAGGCCTCCTCGGCGGTCGGGCCGCCGGCGGTCACCGCCACTGCAGATGCTGTGTCCATGCACCCAGCTCCATTTCTGGTTGTGGCATTGCGTGTACAGCGTCATGCTGTGCCTAGGGTCCATGTCTCCTGCCGTGTGGCCCTGTTTGGCGTCACTGACTGTCATAGGCACTGTCCGGGTTCGGGCAGCCATAACTCTTTGCTGCTATTTTTCTAGCTGATTCTGACCGCACGATTGTGTTCGCAACGTCGGTATTATGGTATGTTCCAGTTTTGGAATGTAAGTGCTTAGTAATATAAAATTCAAGAATTTACACAACACAGAATCTAAGCACCGGGGACGAACTGGGTGGCATAGGCCCAGGCGTTGTTGGCGGTGGGATCAGCCAAGTGGTCGGACAGGTTCTCAAGGGGGCCCTTGCCGGTGACGATGGCCTGGACAAAGAAGTCGAACATGGAGAACATAGCGAGGCGGCCGTTCTTGATCTCCTTGGTCTTCAGCTCAAGGGTGGTGTCGAGGTCGTCAGCCAGACCCATGGGGTCGAAGACACCGCCGGGGTACAGGGGGTCCTCAACCTCACCGAGGGGGCCGCCAGCAACGCGGTAGCCCTCAACGGCGCCCATGAGGATGACCTGGCAAGCCCAGATGGCCAGGATGGACTGGGCGTGGATCAGGCTGGGGTTGCCAAGGTAGTCAAAGCCACCCTCGGAGAAGATCTGGGCGCCGGCCTTGAACCACACGGCTTCACCGAAGGACACGCCGTTCTTGGCAAGCACCTCGGGGAAGATGCAGCCGAGGGCACCGAGCATTGCCCAGCGGGCGTGGATCACCTCCAGCTCCCTGTTCTTGGCGAACGTCTCGGGGTTCGAGGACAGACCGGCGGTGTCCCAGCCGTAGTCGCCGGGGAACTCACCGGTCGGGTAAAAGGGGGTCTCGCCGGACAGGGGGCCCAGGAACTTGGGGCGGTCAGGGCCTAAGAAGGGGCTGTCCACCGCGACCTTGGTCTTCCTCATCGTTACGCGGGAATTGGCCTTGCCGACCTGAGCGGCAAGAGCCGCGGTCTGGCCAAGGAACAAGGCGGTAAGAGCAGCCATGGTTGGTTGCTGAAGTGTTGAAGAGGATGAAACGTGTGGTTGGAAGCTGGAGTCGTGATGGTCCAGTTTTCAGACAAAACGGACGACGCCCGGGTTTTGGGCTGTCGGGCGTTTGGCAGGGCTCACCGAGAAAACCCTGCCTGCCAGAAAATAGGTCTAGGACTATTTTCTGATTGGCTGGCTAGCTGAGTAACAAGTTCTACACTAGTGGGGGGAGCTACAACTTGGAGGAGTCTCCCATTGTTGCTCATTCTTCATGTTGATCAGTTACTTTCAGTTTCCAGCTGCTTTTCGGCGCTAACACTGGCGCGCCCACTTTTGAGTAACAAACCAAGAGCTTCCAAACTTAGTCTCTAGAGCAGCAGACTGAGGGGGCAGTAGACTTAAGCAACGGGCGTGGAAGCCCACACGCTGCATCAACAACGCTGCTGTCCCAACCTGCTGCCTAGCATTTCTGTCTTAGTATCAGACGCAGAGCGTAGCAGCAGCAGCAGAAGACTAACGAACAGGTTCCAGACAACGCCGGCGGACCGCCTTACGCGCCAATGTAGGGGAAATGCTACCGGATTTTCTCCGGCAGCATTAACCCACCTGGTGGCGGCGTCAGAATTTTACCCAAGGCCATTGGGCCAGGGGAAATGCTGCTGGATTTTTTTCGGCAGCACTGACCCCCACGCTTGACGCAACGAGGTGAGCAGCAGGCCACGTCAGGCGCTTGCTTGCGATGACGCACGCGGAGACGTCCTCCAGGTGTGACTGACAGCAGCAGCCAGCAGCAGCAGCTTCCCGTGGCAGCAAGCAGCGGCAGCAGTAGCAGCACACAACAGCAGCTGGCTGCAGCGGCAGCTCGCAGCAGCTCGTAGCAGCACGCAGCAGCAGCAGCCCGCAGCAGCAGTAGCAGCAGCAGCGAGTAGCAGCCGGCAACAGTAGCAGCTTGCAGCAGCTCGCAGCAGCAGCAGCGGGCAGCAGTAGCTGCAGCAGCAGCTGTAGCAACAGCCGCAGCAGCTGCAGCTGCCCACAGCCCGCTGCTCGCTGCGAGCGGCGAGCTGCTGGCAGCGAGCTTGCTGCTCGCAGCGAGCAACGAGTAGCGACTAGCGAGCGGCAAGCTCGCTGCTCGCGGCTCGTCACTCGTAGCGAGCAGCGAGCTCGCAGCGACGAGCAAGAGGAAAGGAAAAAAAACAAAGGGTTCCCCGTAGCCACAGCAGTAACAACAGCAGCAGCAGCAGTAGCCGCAGTAGCAGCAGCAGCAGCAGTCGCAATAGCCGCAGCAGCCACAGCAGCAGTAGTAGCAGCAATAGCAGCTGCAACAGCGGTTGCAGCCCCACAACAGCGGCTACATCAACCGCTACTGATGTCAGCAGTCGTCTGCTGACATCACTGCTCATGTCACTACTGACATCACTGTTGATGTCATCAAAAACAAAAAAAAAACAAAGGGGGCAGTAGCACTGCATATACTGTAGTACCCTCTGCTAACGTCAGCCATCCTCGGCTGACGTCACTGCTAACATCAGTAGCACTCAACAAAACCACAAAAAATGTAAAGCAAACAAAAGGGGAAGAGAGGCACCATAAGGCACCATGACAAACAGCCCCTCTGAGGAGGGGTCCTCCTCTGTTGGGGCGACCCCCAGTCCCCCTTTCCTGCAGCACCTGCAGCAACTGCAGCAGCAGCAACAACAGCAGTAGGAGCCACCGCCGCAGCAGCAGCCGCCGCCGCCGCAGCAGCAGCAGTAGCAGCAGCAGCACCAGCAGCAGCACCAGCAGTAGTAGCAGCAACAGCAGCCCTCTGTTGTTGCTGGTGGCAACCCTGACCCCTTGGCTGCTCTTCAGCAACAACTCACCGCCTTGACGTAGCAGCTCGCAGCGCTACAGCCATTGCCCTCCCAGTCAGCCACCAGTCTGCTGCCACCATTCATCCCTCTCGGGCACGCCAGCCCCACTGTGTGTGCTGCTACGCATTACCTGGCGCAGCAGCAGACTAAGCGCAAGCAACAGACGGTGACCTCCGTCCTTGGCCCCACTCTGGGTGTCGGTCGTAGGCAGAAGGACTTTGAGACGCCGCTCCCGCCACTTCAGAACGGCGAGAAGTTCCGAAGCTGGGAGCTCAACTTCCAGATCTGGGCATAGGGTGAGGGCCTGTGGGCATACTACACCCTCCCTTATGACCCCACCCAGGCCGACCAGTTGTATGACGCTGGTCGCGCCGTCGGTGCCCTAGTCCCAGTCGCCCCTCCGGCCTCCCGCCTGGCCCTCGAGCCTTTCCTCGGCGACGTCACCGATGGCGCCACCCCAGACCCTGCAGTTGCGTGGCACATCCTCATCCGGCCCCATCGCCTGTCGAGCGACGCCGAGACCAATTGTCTCCTCCGGGAGTTTAACTCCCTGCACATGGGGGAGACCGAGACGGTCACTGCCTACTGGCAGTGGGCGGAGGACATCCTTCGTCGTCTCGACAGATCTTCCCCACCCCCTCTGGCCGCGCTCCTCACCATCAAGCGCGGCGCCACCAGCGCGTACGCGGACGTCTTCGTGCACTACCCCCAGGATGTCCTCTCCACCATGGCGGCCCAGGGCACCCTCATTCATACGAGCTCTTCCTCCGCATTCAGGTTGCTCGTCTGGAGTCCAAGCTCCAGCGCACGGAGGCTCTTGCATCGCCTGTCGTCGCCATCCCTGCCGTCGCCTCCGTGGCCGTTGCTTCCCCCGTCGCAGCTACCTCATCGTCTTTGGGGAAGAAGAAGAAAAGACGGAACAAGAAAGGCTAAAGTCTGCCATAACAATAGCAGTAGCAGCCGTCGACCGGGTCCAGCGGTGGTAGCTCGGTCTGCCACAACTGTGGCCAACTCGGGCACGGGTGGTACACGTGCTCTCGCCCGACGGACGAGGCATGCGTCATCGCCACCATGCGTTGCCAGCGGGAGCACCGTCTCACCTCTGCCGCCGTCGCTACCGCCGGCCCCGACACCTCGACCTCGTCCAGCAGCTCCACCACTCTGGCAGCTCTGCCAGTCCAGCAGACACCCGCGCCACATCAGTACTACCCACAGCCGTCGGAGCCTCCGTTCCCGTCACCGGCGCTGTCTCTCCCTTACCCGGACTCCGGTGCCATCACTCCGTACTTGGCCTACACTCCCGGATCGTCTTCCTGTGAGCGTCAGCTGGAGCAATTCATCGCGCTCCAGCTCGGCCTGACACGCCCTCCTCCCTAGGGAAGTGGGAGTTGCATCACCTCCTGCTCTCCTGTCTAGCCTTGCATGGCTGAGACTGAACTACGGTCGTGTCCCGTTTCCTTGTCTGTCTTGTCGTCTCCCTTGGTCCCCTCTACCCCTTCCGACGACGACGTTGCATGGCTTGACGATTGGCAGTCTCGGTTCGCGCCTCCTTCCACCGCGTCCGCGTCCCTTGTTTACTGCCATGTGACCGTTAGCGATCTGGCGACCCCGGTCCAGGACCCCGCTGAGACCTGGATCATCAACTCCAGGGCCACGCATCACATGACGGCCTCTCGTGAGGCCTTCAGTATGCTCGGACCTATAGGCGATGTCTCCGGTGTCCGGACGGGCTCCGGACAGGTGTTGCTTGTCTGTGGTGTTGGCGTCGTTCGTTTCCGTGGTCCTGCCGGTGACGTCTTTCTGACCGATGTCCTCTTCGTCCTTGATCTCGAGCTCAGCCTCCTGTCCGTCACTGCCCTTGACCGCATGAGCATGGACATTATGCACTCGCGTGGTGTTGGCACTGTGTCGTTGCGTCCGTCTGGTCTCATCGCACTACACGCCACCGCCTGTGGCAACCTGTGGCATGTGCCTCGTCTCTCCTCCTCCCCTTTCGTCTCCTCCCCGTCGGTCGCCATAGGCCATGTGCTTGTCACCAACATGCTTTCTCCTTCGCACACTCACCTCTTGCACCGCCGCCTTTGCCACGTCGACACAGCCGCCGTAAACAGCATGCTCCGCACCCGGCCGGCAAAGGGCCTTGACCAGGAGACTTTCCCTCTCCCGTGCCCCACTGAGTACATTGATTGCGCTCAGGGGAAGATGCACCGGTCCACGTACCCTTTGTCTTCCGCCCCTCTTGACCTGGTCCATTCGAACGTCTTGGGCCCTCTCCCCACCGAGTCCATCAGTGAGCACGGCCACTACGTCCTCACCCTCACTAACGACTACTCTCACTACCGCTGGGTCTTCTGCCTTCGGCAGAAGAAGGATGTCGCCCGAGCCATCCAGGACTGCTTTGTCCTTGCGGAGCGCGAGTGTGGCCGCTCTCTTTGCCGCTTTCGCTCCGATCGCGGTGGTGAGTACTTGGGTGCGACCACGACCTTTCTCGCCTCACGCGAAATCCACCATGAGACATTCGTGCCCTACCCCCGTCCAGAACGGTGTCTCCGAATGATGGAACCGTACCATGGCCGACGCCGTCCGCACGATGCGGGTCGAGTCCGGTCTCTCTAATGGCTTCTACTTTGAAGCCATGGCCTACATGACCTGGGTCTGGAACCGATTCCCCACGGTCCCCTTCCCCGCCAGTCCACGCCATACCAGCATTGGTTCGGTTAGCGAGCTGACCTCCGCCCGGCTCGTGTCTGGAGCTTCGTGGCCATTGTGTGGCTGCCCGCCCCGCAGCAGTGCTGCAAGCTCGCCCCCCACGGACGTCCCTGCACCTTCCTCGGTGTCTCTCATCAGTCCAAGGCCTGGTGCTTCTGGGATCCCTCCCAGCACTGCATCGTCAAATCCCGGGATGCCCTCTTCTTCGAGGACCTGTTTCCTCACGACCGCATTCACTCCGGCTCGTCCGTGTCTATCCCATCATGTGGGGGAGTGGTGAGTCCGTCCTCCATCCTGCCGCTTCTGGGTGACACATCCCTTTGTCCCTCTCAGCTGGCAGCCCCAGTCGTGTCCACTGGTCTCTCTAAGCCGGCAGCCCCAGTCGTGTCCGCTGGTCCCTCTGGGCCGGCAGCCCCAGATGTGTCCGCTGGTCCCTCCGGGCCGGCAGGCCCAGTCGTGTCCGCTGGCCCCTCCGGGCCGGCAGCCCCAGACGCGTCTGCTGGTCCCTTCAGGCCGGCAGCCCCAGACGCGTCCGCTGGTCCCTCCGGGCCGGCAGACCCAGTCGCGTCCGCTGGTCCCTCCAAGCTGGCAGCCCCAATCGTTTCCTCTTGTCCCTCTGGGCCGGAAGTCCCAGTCGCGTCCGCTGGTCCCTCCGGACCGGCAGCCCCAGTTGCGTCCACTGGCCCATCTGGGCCAGCAACTCCAGTCGCGTCCACTGGCCCCCCCGGGCCAGCAGCTCCAGTCGCGTCCGCTGGCCCACCCGGGCCAGCTGTCTTGGTTGCATCCGCTGGCCCCTCCGGGCCAGCAACCCCGTCTGCCTCCATTGGCCCGTCGGACTTAGTGCCATCTCTTGCCCCGCCACTCTACACACGTGGCCCAGGCGGCAGCCTCCGACCTAGACCGTCGGTGAGCGCGCAGACTGTTGCACCACGCTCTGTGGCGCCTCGACCCCCCGTGGCTCCACGTTTCTCCTCCACTCCCACGGTCATGAGTGGGGACACTGGCACCAAGGCCCTCGGCTTGACCACCTCGGCCATCATTGCAGACGTTCACCCGGGCTCCGCACTGGACTACGCCATGCTTCATCACGAGCATCGGCACGCTGTCATGGCCGCACTCGTGCGCATCCCCCTTGGGGCTCGAGATGCACACGCTCTCTCAGTCCGCTCCACATAACGCCCGGAGGACCCAACCACCCTACGTGAGGCACGAGCCTCTCCTGAGGCCGCACACTGGGACGCTGCCTGTGCTGATGAGCTCGCTGCTATCTGACAGCACCATGTGTACGACCTCGTCGACCTTCCTCCAGGTCGGAAGGCCATCGGCGCCAAGTGGGTCTTTCGGCGCAAGTGGAAGCCCGACGGGTCCTTGGACAAGTACAAGGCCCACCTTACAGTCAAGGGGTTTGCCCAGATTCCTGGGGTCGACTACGACCAGATCTTTGCCCCAGTTGGCCGGTTCTCCACTAGCCGGGCACTTTTCAGCCTGGTCACCCAGTATGGGTGGGAGCTGCATCCGATGGATATGAGCAACGCTTTTCTCCATGGTTCACTGGAGGGTGAGGAGCTCTACATGGTGCAGCCCCCAGGCTTCGACGATGGCCAGACTTTCGCCGGTGTTTTGGTTTACGTCGACGATCTCCTCATTGTGTCGCTACACACGGCCGCCATCCAGCGTGTCAAGGACTTGCTGCATGCCGCCTACCAAATGAAGGATCTTGGATCTGCCAGAGTCTTCCTGGACATGGAGCTTGAGCATGATCGCTCCCATGGCGTCCTCCACATCCACCAGTCCGCCTATGTGCAGACTCTGTCCACCCGCTTTGCGGAGGACCTGCCACGCGTGCCGAGGGCATCCTCACCCATGTCACCGGATGGCCAGGTCAAGCTGAAGAGTCCTGACCCAGCTGTTGTGAGGGAGCCAGTTGACGTGACCACGTACCTGCGAGTCATCGGGTCACTGATGTTCCTGGCGACGACGACGCGTCCAGACATTGCATTCGTCGTCAACCTCCTGACCCAGTTTTCTCAGGAGCCGCGTCACCTCTTCTAGGAGGCCGTGATCCAAGTGCTGCACTATGTCATCTAGACTCCTCGATGAGGTCTCATGTTCCGCCGTCAGCCGTCTGTTGTCGCGGTGGGCTACACTGACAGTGACTCAGCCGGCAGTCCGGACGGTAAGAGTCGCACAGGCTGGATCTATCTGATCGGCGGCACAGTTGTATCCTGGCACAGCGGCAAGCATGGGTGCATTGCACGCAGCACTGCTGAGGCTGAGTATATGGCTCTTGGCTCATGCACGTGTGAGAGTGTGTGGTTGCGTCGTCTGTTGTCCGAGTTGGGTCAGCCTGTCGCATCCATCACGTTGCATTGTGACAATGAGAGTGCCATGGCCATCGCCGACAATCACGGCGTGCATCACACACGCACGAAGCACATCAACGTTGAGTATCACTATGTGCATTCGTTGTTGCATGACGGCAGCATGAGCATTGTGTGGGTTGAAACAGCACGGCAGTCATTTGACTTCTTGACCGAGGCACTGAAGCGCGAGTCGTTCAAGAAGGCTGTGAGTTCGGTTGGCGTGCATCCGTGAGTGGCTCTCTTTGTCCCTGCCAGCGTCTCTGTGTGGCCTAGGGGAGTCTGGTCGTTGACTATGTCTCTGCCCGCACATGTGCACTACGCCTGTGAGTCATGGGGGAGTGCTCGTTTTCGCGGATCTCTCATTGTACTCTGTTGTGTCCTCCCGGCATGTGTACATCCGCGTCCAGATGACTGACGGCGAGACTCGACGCTGCTAGAGTTTCGTTCGGTGGAGCCGACGCGCGCTGAGGCCCACACGCCGTTTTCTCGAGCCGCCTCCCTCCGACGATGCGCTCAGCTCCATCGACAGGCCTCCTCGGCGGTCGGGCCGCCGGCGGTCACCGCCACTACAGATGTTGTGTCCGTGCACTCATCTCTGTTTCTCGTTGTGGCATTGCGTTTGCAGCGTCATGCTGTGCCTAGGGTCAATGTCTCCTGCCGTGTGGCCCTGTTTGGCGTCACTGACTGTCATAGGCACTGCCCGGGTTCGGGCAGCCATAGCTCTTTGCCGCTATTTTTCTAGCTGATTCTGACCGCACGACTGCGTTCGCAGCGTCTGTATTATGGTATGGTCCACTTTTCAGGAAAAACGGACGACGTCCGGGTTTTGGGCTGTCGGGCGTCTGGCAGGGCTCACCGAGAAAACCCTGCCTGCCAGAAAATAGGTCTAGGACTATTTTCTAATTCGCTGGCTAGCTGAGTAACAAGTTCTACATTACACAAAACCATTGTTGCTCATTCTTCATTGTTAATCAGTTACTTTCAGTTTCCAGCTGCTTTCTGGCGCTCACACAGGCGCGCGCACTTCTGAGTAACAAACCCAGAGCTTCCAGACATCGTCTCTAGAGCAGCAGACTGAGGGGGCAGCAGACTTAAGCAACGAGCGTGGAAGCGAGCACACTGCATCAACAACGTGTTGGTTTGTGTGGCTTCCACCCGTCACGACCGACACCGCTGGTTTACCGATATACCCACATTCGGGGTATATGGTAGAGGAGGGCGTGACGACAAGACGGACCTCCGGACTGTACCGAGACTTCTCCAGCACCTACGACAACACCGGCGAGACGCGGTCGATCCGTTCCGGCAGCGATGTGGGCTTGTCGGGAGGTAGGAGAGTTTTCTCGGTGGGTTGAGATCCGCGCACCTGGTGGACTATACCGGTGCGACGAGGAGACCCGATGGCTGTTGTGGGGCTTCCGATATTCGGAAAGCCGTCTGTGATGTCTAGATGTTGATTCCGATATTTTTTGGCACTACTCATATTTTCTCGATGGTCGAGACCCGGGCACTGGGAGAGTTGTTTCGGTGCCTGGAGCAGACCACTTTTGTTGCTCTCATGGTGTATGCAGTGTGTTCTCCCTGTTGACTCATTTGGGTTCAGCGGGGGTGACGGGGCCCGGTGCGGCTAGCTGCCGGCGCCCCTATATAAGCCCGCTAGGGGCTCATTTGTAATCTCTCCTTGTTCTTTTATATTGAGCATTCGAGACTGAGCCAAATTCTTGCCGTTTTGCATCGTACTCACACACAGAGCTCATGTTCGTTATTGCATGGGCCTGCATGTCCTAAAATTTTTCCAATTTGGTATCAGAGCACAGGGGGGCGTGTGATCAACAGAAGCAGCAGCAGTGGGCGGAACGCAAAGAGAACGCGCCAAGTGGCGCCACGCCGGTAGCAGCGTGAGGGAGTGTGAAGCGAATCCACGTGAACGCCACAGGGGCGGTGAGCCGCGCACAACACCACTAGCGATTGCGGCGGCAAAAGCAACAGCAGCATTAGCCACTACAGTAGCGGCGGCAGCAGTAGCAGCAGCCTGCAGCAGCAGCAGCAGCGACGAAAGCAGCTGCAGCAGCGCATCATCCGGTGCAGCAGCAGCGTCAGCAGGAGCAGCATATAGCAGCAGCAACAGCCACTGCAGCAGCGACAGCAGCAGCAGCAACGTGCAGCAGCAGCAGCAGCGGCGACAGCAGGAAGCAGCAGCGGCGGCATCATCAAGCAGCAGTAGCAGCCGCGGCGGCAACAGCAAGTAGCAGCAGCAGGTGCTGTGCAGAGCAGCAGTAGCAGAAGTAGCAGCAGCAGCAGAAGCAGCAGCAGTAGCAGAAGCAGTAGTAGCAGCAGCAACCGCAGCAGCTGCACCTACCACTGCAGCTGCTGCTGCCGCTGCGAGGAGGGCCCCGCAGCCCTCCTCTGAGGGGGGGGGGGCTCTGAGGGGGCCTGTCGACCCCATTCGTACCGCCCCTCCCTCCTCCTCTTCTTAAGGGGGCCCTCGGAGGGCCCCACCGAGCCCCTCCGAGGGGCCCTTTCGGAGGGGGCCCGTCGGCCTGAGGGCCCCCTCGCTCCCTCCTCCCCCCCACACCCACTCGCTCACTCGTTCGCTCAGCGAGCGAGCGAGCGAGCGAGCGTGCACAGGAGGGAGGACCAGACAAGCCAGACACCCCCCACCCCCTCCCCTTCCTTCCTTATTTTCTCCATTCGCCCACCTTAGGGGCAATCGAGAAAAGGGGGGGCGCAAGTACTACAAAAATACGAAAAGGGGTACACCTGTAAGAGAGTGGAAAAGGAAAAAGAAAAAAAAGAGGGCTTAAGGCGAGAAGAGGGGAGAACTAGAGAAAAAGGGGGTGTACAGTGAGGGAAAAAGAAAAGAAAAACACAAAAGGGGGCCAGAGGGCTAGAGAATAACGACAAAAAAATAGAAGAATCTTCCAACTACTACCGCCGCAGCAGCAGCAGCTTTCATAGCTGCAATAGCAGCATCAGGCAGTGGAGTGTCGACGACTACATAGTGCAGCGGCTGCGCCAGACCTTGCAGTTTTGCCTTCTCAGCCGACAGCGGTCTGTCGTCAGCGGCGATCTCCGCTTCGAGACGCATCCTCGACCGGCGTCATCCGGGGGCCCGTGGATTCGTGCGCGCACTTCACTGCGTCGGATCGATGGCAGATTCGAGTCTTTCCATCTCCGAGGGCTGGGTCGTCCACAGCTTGGAGTAGCAGCCACACCTGTTGCCGCCACCCCTTCTCGTCTTGGAGCAGTCTTCGCTCTATTCGTGGCAGCAGCATTCCTGGCCGCAGTTCGTCAAACTCTAGTCTCCGGGCGTGCAATGGTAGTGCAGCTCGTCCCGTCCGGTCACGTTTAGTGACCCGGACGCCGTGACCTCCAGGAGTGACAGTACCTGCTGGCCTCATTCTCTCCCGTGGCTTGGTGTTGACCACCGGGAGTAGGTGCCCTCAGTACCTATCCATCGTCCAGCGCACGAGATGAGTGCGCGGACATCTGAGCAGGCGCCCTACGCGTTCGCCTGTTACTACTGTGGTGATGGACGTCATAGTTGTTGTCGCTGTTGGACGCGCCCTCCTGGCTGGCATCCACCATGGCTACAACCTCGTCCGAGCCTGCGTCCTCCACAGCATACGGATCTGCCAGCGTTGGTAGATCCCCTCGTTGGACCTCTGGCGACCATATTCGCTGAGATCCACGGCGTGAGGCAGATTGTGCAGCAGCTTTGTGCCCTCGTCGTCACCGAGCGTGCTTCTGCGACTAGTACGTCGACGGCCTCTTCGATCACAACTCCTTCATCCTCTCCTCCTTCCTCATCTGATGGTGTCCCTTTAGCTCCACCTGCCGGCCAGTCCCAGGCTGCCACTATCCTTTCGATCCTCCACTCTTCTGCCACCACGACGCCTCCTGGAGATAACGTGTCTTCATGTAGTCGCTCCAGTCATGTGTGCACGTGGCGTCGGCGTCAACACTCCGCACATCGTGCTTGCGCCAGTCTTGACAAATCCTCCACCTCCTCGGCTTCCGTTGCTGTACCTGTCGAGGGGGAGTGTGGTCATCAGACATTGCCTGTGACCGTAGCGACAGTAGCCGCACCCCCGCCGTACCGTGGTGCCCTAGCGTCAGCCGAGGCAAATGCAGATGATAGGGTGGCAGTACATGACGTGAAGTCTGATCCCGACATGGAGGTCATGGTGGAGACTTGCGTGTCATCGAGCTCAACTTCCACGTCCGGGCTGGATCCGGATCTTCTACAGCAACAGGTTGCGTCAGGAGGAGTGCAGGCCCGGCGTCCCTGGGCGGTGCCACTCGCGGCTCCTACCGGTGGCGGCCCGGCGGTGGCACAGGGGTCCCGTACGGATCGGGATGCCTCTTGCGGACTTTTGGCAGAGCCTGTGCAGCAGGCTCATACGAGCCCGGTGGAGGTTCCAGTGCAGGAGATATGCGTGTCATCGAGGTCGACATCCACGCTGGGACAGGAGCCGGACAATCTGCAGCAGCAGGTTGCATCAGGAGGAGTACAGGCCTCGCGTCCCTGGGCGGTGCCACTCGTGACTTCGACCGGTGGCAGCCCGGCGGTGGCACAGGAGTCTCGTACGGATGAGGATACCCCTTATGGACTTCCGGGGACGTTGGTGCACGAGGCTCACACAAGCTTGGCAACGGTCGCAGTGCATGAGCAGAGTGGACCGGCTGGTCTATCAGAGGTTGAGGCAATCTTGAGAGTAACACTACTGAGCGATGTCACCAGGGTATGTGCTGTAGCAGACACAACAGGCTCGACCTTGTCTTCGGCGCTACCTGAGGACCAGCTTCAGCATCTGGAGTCGCCCATGTTCCCAGAGTCTACGGGCTACAGTACACATGGCAGAGCAGCGACACACATGACGCATTCAGATGATGATCCTTACTCCATCATTGAGCAGGTGACAACGACCAGTCCTCTAGGTGAGATGATGCATGAGCGCCAGCTACGATTGCTTGTTGCCTTGACTGACATTGGATCAGTCGTCGAGCCGGAAACTACACAGTCGTTTCCACTACGCTAGCAGCTGAGGACAGTGTAGCAGATCCGACCTCGCAGATGGAGTCATCTCGTCAGCACGAGCTGAGCTCTGCCCTCGCATGTTCATCTCTTGGTGACCCTACTCATCACATCCACGCTCAGAGTGGCAATACCTACACGGACGACATTTCCACATGCTCCACGGACTTTGATGACTCCTCCTTCTCCTTCTCTCTCGGCATGCGACCGCTCACTCCTCGCATGACAGACACGAGCTGTGATGTGGATGCAACACCTGGAGCTGGATCCGATGTTCTTGCGTCTCAGCACGTTGCGAGCTTGGTTGACCCCCAGGAGGATACAGCAGCACCAGTTCCATCGTCTTTAGCAACAGAGATGCAGATGGCGCTCTACTCACGTGTTTTGTAGTCTGCATGTGCAGCATCCAGTGAGGCAGAGTTTATCCTACACCAGGTCGACATGGGCCACCTCGACATGTCCGAGGCAGATTATGCTGATCTGCAGGAGCGTGTAGTCATGCTACAGCGAGAGATGATGGCAGCGCGTGAGCAATTCTCAGAGGCGGGGAACATCACTGCTATCGGCAGGAGCTTTCCGCCAGCAGCATCTGGCACACCTACACTCGGGGAGGATCTTGTACGAGCTCCGAGTATGATGTCCGTTGGAGACACTGTCATAGGAGAGGTTAGCGTGCCTTCGGCTTCTGCCATCCTCGTTCCTGTCGACCTCATCATCACTCCTCCTTCTTCTACTACAGCCCTCACGCGCCTTCATCCACCTGACTCACCTGCCCCATCGTCATCTTCATCCACGAGTGGTGATCCCATTCGTCGCTCCAGCTCTCCTCCTCTGGTAGTACACCGTTGTGCCTCAGGGTGTGCTATCCCGTATCGAAGGCCAGCTCCGCCACTTCATCCACGCACGCGTGCTGCTCTCCCATTCCCTTTCCTCCAGCGTACACAGATGCATCGTAGTAGAGCGGAGACAGGAGAGACTGTGAGTTGGGACCCTTGGCAGTCACGCGAGGACTGGTACACCCCAGGTGATGCAGTTGCGACGTGAGGAGTCGTAGCCGGAGACACCACTTTGTCTTTGAGGGAGGGAGCGGGCTCGCACGTGACAGGGGGAGCTATCTCTACATGATGGATACACCACATGACTCATCGCCAAGGATGCATTTAGCTACGACATCAGCATCTCCATCGAGGACATCGCTACCAGGTTCATCTGCCCAGGGGGAGTGTTGTGTGGACCTCGACCTGACGCGACGTCATGGGAGATGCATGGCGAGTTCCATGCTCTGCTATGAGCATCTACAGCATCTGGCGTGTGGCTCATGTTGCATGCCTGCACAGCTGCCTGTGGACGATAGCACACTGTTGGTCGAGACCCGGATACTTGGTGGGTTGTACCAGTGTCACGAGGAGACCATGTGATCGTGTGTCTTGGTCTGTGTCCATACTGCGTGTGGCATGTGTATGCGAGCTGGGTCGCTCTTAGGGGTCGAGACCTGGACACGTGGTGAGTTCCTCCCATGATCCGGTTTTTAGATGATGATGCTGTTGTGTTGGATTGCTCGTAGCGGTCTAGACCGGGGCTCTAGTACCACCAGTGTCACGAGGAGACCCGCTTGTCGCCTGACATGTGTATGATGTGCATTACACTGGTTTGTGCACGTGTGCATCACTCCTCTCATGGTCAAGACCCAGACACTTGGTAGCATGTGCCAGTGTCTAGGGAGACCTTAGGTGGGTAGCACAGGTGTGTGTGTGTGTGGTTGCCTGCTGCATATTGTGGTTTGGCATACGTTGTTGTTCCATGACTTCGTTCATTCGTTCGAGCGTGGACGGCTATGTCAGCTAGGGGGAGTGTTGGTCTCTGTGGCTTCCACCCGTCACGACCGACACCGTTGGTTTACCGATAAACCCACATTCGGGGTATATGGTAGAGGAGGGCGTGACGACACGACGGGCCTCCGGACTGCACCGAGATTTCTCCAGCACCTACGACAACGCCGGCGAGACGCGGTCGATGCGTTCCGGCAGCCATGTGGGCTTGTCGGGAGGTAGGAGAGTTTTCTCAGTGGGTTGAGACCCGCGCACCCGGTGGACTGTACTGGTGCGACGAGGATACCCGATGGATGTTGTGGGGCTTCCGATGTTCGGAAAGCCGTCTGTGATGTCTGGACGTTGATTCTGAGATTTTTTGGCACTGCTCATATTTTCTCGGTGGTCGAGACCCGGGCACTCGGAGAGCTGTTCCGGTGTCTGGAGTGTTGGTTATTGTCACAAACATGCGCAAGTGCCCTCTTGTCTCCATTCTGCACACACCTCACCACTGCAGGTGATTGATCTGGATTAAGGCTCCCTGGTGCAAGACTGTGGTGCAGCATGAAGAGCACACAGGATGTGCCTCCTTCAAGCTGCCAAGTGGTGGCTTCAGCACCAGCCTTGTCACATGCCTTAGTTTAATAATACACTCATATGCTAAAAGGGGATACAACCTGTGGGAATGCATGCTTGTTAGTTGATTGCATACTTGCATGTTCCTAGAGTGGTGAACCGGGTTGCTGATCCCTCGGGACCACACGTCCGGCTTGTGCCGGCGTGTGAGAAACCGCCTGGAGCTCGTTCGCTCCAGGGTCAGGTTCGATCCCTGGGTGGCGTCCGAGCCCCACGACGAGTTTCTCGCGTGGGTGGCCCGGTCAACTGGCTCTCACCACCTCGCTCACACTCACTCGCTTGTCAAGCTGTGTCTTGTGACTACACTTTCCTAAGTCGTGAGCGTTCCCCGATCCATGGCGTACGTCGTTGCTTGTCACCTGCTTCCTTGCTAGCCTAGCAACTACGCCTACCTACTGGTATCAGAGCAGGAGGGTTGTCCCTCCCGCCGCGACGTCCTGGGACCTCATGAGACTCACGCGCTAAGCGCCAGGTGATCCCGCACAAGCCACAGCACGAGACCGCGGCGGCCTAAGTAGCAGCAGCGGCGGTCATTCTGTGCAGCCGCTGGCATCACACTCGTGAACCACAGCACGAGATCGTGGCAGCTTAGGCAGCAGCAACAGCTGCCACTCTGTGCAGCTCCCAACGTCGAGCGACGGGTGATCCCGCGCAAGCCACGGCACGAGGCCGTGTCGACCTAAGCAACAGCAGCAGCAGCCATTCTGTGCAGCTGCTAGCATCGAGCGACGGGTGGTCCCGAACAAGCCACAGCACGAGCCCGTGGTGTCCTAAGCAGCATCATTGGCAACCACTCCTCGCCACTGCCAACATCGCACTCGCGGATCTTATCGCGAGACCGCAGCAGCTTGGGCAGCAGCAGCAGCCGCCACTCTGGGCAGCCGCTATCATCAATCGACGGGTGATCCCGCACGAGCCACATCGCAAGGCCGTGGCGGCCCAAGCAGCAGCAGCAACAGCAGCCATGCCTTGCCGCCGCTGACATCGCGCTCGTGAACCTTGGAACGTGACAGTAGTAGCGTAGGTGGCAGTCTAGGCAGCCGCAACAGCCGCCGCTCTGTGCAACTGCTAGCTTTGCAGCAGTGATCTCAGCCCCAACCCTGCAGCTAGGCAGCATGAGCAGCAGCCACTCTGTGCTGCTGCCAACATCGCACTCATGGATCTCAGCACGAGACCGCAGCAGCTTGGGCAGCAGCAGCAGCCGCCACTCTGGGGAGCCGCTGGCATCAATCGACGGGTGATCCCGCATGAGCCACAAGGCAAGGCCGTGGCGGCCCAAGCAGCAGAAGCAGCAGCCATGCCTTGCAGCCGCTTAGGCTTAGCCGCTTAGCCGCTTGGCACGAGATAGTAGCAGCTTAGGTGGCAGTCTAGGCAGCCGCAGCAGCCGCCGCTCTGTGCAACTGCTGTCTTCGCAGCCGTGACCCCAACCCTGCAGCCAGGCTTGACCCCAGCACACTTTCGATCACCACGGGCTGCCCTGAGGCAGCCCATCACTCAGTACACTAGCGTCTCCACCTGATATCGAGCCCGCCCCTCCGTCATCAACATCGGCTCGAGACTGTGCAAATACTGACGAGGAGCTTGCGTACTACGAGGAGAGGGCGGAGAGAGAAGTGTGGTCGAGGGTGCATCGCAGCAGTCCGGGGTATCACCCCGGTGAAGACTACGATCCCGCTGATCACTACGCGTGGGCGGACGCAAGGGACTACGCGACTCGTTGCCAATCAGCCGATGACGACACCCCAACGTCGCTGAACCAGCCGGCAACAGCACCACAAAATGACCACCGACCTCTTCACTCTCTGGTAAGACCGTCCATTTCCCATAGGACGCGCCCACAACACCGCCGTGCTGTTCCCCGTGGTGCAGCTACCGATGTTCGGAAAGCCGTCTGTGATGTCTGGACGTTGATTCCGAGATTTTTTGGCACTGCTCATATTTTCTCGGTGGTCGAGACCCGGGCACTCGGAGAGCTGTTCCGGTGTCTGGAGGAGACCACTTTTGTTGCTCTCATGGTGTATGCAGTGTGTTCTCCCTGTTGACTCATTTGGGTTCAGCAGGGGTGACGGAGCCCAGTGCGGCTAGCTGCCGGCGCCCCTATACAAGCCTGCTAGGGGCTCATTTGTAATCCTTTTTCAATGCGCGCAATATCGGATTCCGCTTCATTGATTGTACCTTCATCACCTTCAGCTTCAGCGCTGCTGCCCCAACCTGTTGCCTAGCATTTCTGTCTCGGCGTAGCCTTCTCACATGTATGCGCAGAGTTACGGCCAAAACAATGGTTTTGGGCCGGTTTTAGGACAGATCTTGCACTGCCGCGTGCGACACCCGCCGTGCCCCGCTGCAGGTACTTACGCCATGGACCTGTCATTTTTCATCTCTCTGCAATTGCTATTGAAGCATTCTGACACTTTGCCTTGTGTCTCCTAGCCAGACCCTTGCCGTTGTGTGCACGACCTGTGACTCTCGTCACCATCTGACTAGGTACTGATGCCTAGTCGGTGGCTGTGTCGCTAGGAAGTTTCCACGCATCTTCTCAGAGATGTGGTATGCTTGATCGGTCATCCTTCCTTGCCTTAGCTCAGACATTGTTACGTTGACAAATGTGTCAGCCAGGGGAGTGTTGGTGTGTCTCGCTTCCACCACCTGCTGATGCGCCGGTGCCTCCGGGGTCCGCATCGGGTATCATGTCGTCGCGCCGTCCTGTACTGCTGGTGTCCTGGCCGCGCCAGCGTTGTGTGCAGTTTTTCTGCAGCCTATCATTGATGTGGAGGCAGCTAGCGCCGGAGCACCGACGAGTGGTGGCTCCACCCATCAGCAGCTGCCAGAGAGCTGCCACGACGTCCTGGGTGCTTGCCGGGGTGCTTTGCGGTTTTTCTGGAGACGCTAGAGTTTTCTCGATTGACTGGATCTTGAGCCCGATTTGTATGATTTGCATTGTCTGTCCACCAATCGGTGCCGGACTTATGCGTGTGACCAGTCGTAGCGTCCGGCTCGAGATTATGCACGTCTAGGTTCAGACAGCGTAGCGTTCTGATTCGTCTGCGCATAGTTACAGCCAAAACAGTGCTTTTGGGCCGGTTTTAGGACAGACCTCACACCACCGCGTGCGACCACCGTCATGCGCCGCGGTAGGTATCCATGATGTGGACCTGTCAATGACAGGTCCACATCATGAATACCAATTGTCTCTCTACAATTTTAATCAATTACATACTTCCTGACACAATGTGTCCCTAACCAGACCCTTGCAGTTTTGTGACTGTCATCACGCCAAGTGAGTGCTGGCGGTTGGTAAAGTGGCAAGTGTTTAGGAAGGTTGTAGGGAGGTTCTCACTGTTGTGATTTGTGCCGTTTCTGTACAGTTTACTGTGACCACTCGGCTGTGTCCATACTCGTGCAGATCCCTGAGGCAGGCGGCCCTGGTGACACCGGCGCGACGACAGGCGGCGGCCTACCCGTCTGGAGCTGACCGATTACTGTTCCAGAGCCCCAGATGTCACCGGGACTCCTTGCTGTGCCTTCTACGTCTTGCAGGCGCCTTTCGGCGGACTGGGCATGAGACCCATTTGCATGTTTTTGCATTATATACTCGCTGTCAGTCGATGGATGCATGCATGTGACCAGTCGTTGCGTGCGTCTTTTGATTCTGCACGTCTAGGTTCAGACGGCGCAGGATTCTGACATGTGTGCGTAGAGTTATGGCCAAAACAGTGGTTTTGGGCCGGTTTTAGGACAGTTCTTGGACTGCCGCGTGCGACACCCGCTGTGCGCCGCGGCAGGTACTTATGCCCTGGACCTGTCATTTGTCATTTCTCTCTGCATTTACTAAGCTATTGGAGCTTATGAGACTTTGCGCGTCTCCCTAGCCTGATCCTTGCTGTTTCTTGCACCTGCCTGCTTGCTAGTGCATCAGCTGACTGGACAGTGTCGCCACGTCAGCAGCAGCAAGGCTAGGAAGCTTCCTAGCAGTTTCTCATGGTATCAGAGCGGTGAGACAGATCTCACCGAGCTGCGCAGCAGAGACGC
>SZWC01010747.1:25194-45006 GCA_023375785.1 Penium margaritaceum | reverse complement strand
TATGGTATGGTATGGTATGGTATGGTATGGTATGGTATGGTATGGTATGGTATGGTATGGTATGGTATGGTATGGTATGGTATGGTATGGTATGGTATGGTATGGTATGGTTTGGTTTGGTATGTTATGGTAGAGTATGGTATAGTATGGTATTCTGTTGCAGGCCGTGGAATGGTATGTCATTGTGACATGATAAGCGAAGGTCGGACTGGTGTGCGTAGCACGAGTGCAATCAGGGGGGCATGCCGAACCCTAGCGTTGCGCGATTCTTCATGGGGTGGTAGAGGAAAAGGCATGCCGAAGAATAGCATGGCATAGCCATCGTGAGGAAGAGGGGAAGCATGGTCTTTCTAGCCGACGCGTTTGTGCTGAGGTGCCGCCCTGATGGGTGAGGGCCCCGCTGGACGCGGAGTAAACCACCCTACGACGGTGAGGGCGTTGGTCGCAATCCAGCAAGCTTGCTATATTCCGTGACGGAACGATCAGACCTCCGAAGACCGTGTCTATGGTTTGAATCAAACCCAGATCAATCGCAATCATCCACATGGTCGCTTTACAAACTAATGCTATAGAAAGGTATATCGGTACGGAGAAAACAATCGCGTGTGCGTCCACTGCATCGACTCTCCGAACGGGTCCCTCTCAACTGGTTGTACGCCGGTTTGCTGCAGGTTCGTGCAAAAACCTTCGCGCGCGCGCTCGTCCTCACTCGGTCCTGCAGCCCTATACACCCCTTAAATTCGATTCAAAGTTGTTTCATTCGATCTTTGGTACTTCGCACGTATTATTTGTATTTTTTGCCACACAACTCAGACGGAATACCTTAGGGGGTTCAACCCGGACGTAAAGGTTATTCCATGTAGCCTCCCTAACATTTACGAGTCTCTAGAACCCCTATGTGGTTTTTTGTTTCCTTATATCCCACGGCCCGTGGGAAGGTTTACGTCAACTTGTCGAGGGCATTTTGGCCAGTAGCCTTAACTGCCCGTGTTCCATTCTAGACGTTTCTAACAACAACATCCTTCCTAAAGGTTTGATGGAAGTTTAACAACCCATATCAACGTCTTCATATCGTTCTGTCAACATATCCATGACGTTATATCTTCTTAAAGATGTGCCTCGCATGTTTCCGAAACTTCCAGACTTAACGAGGTTTCTCGCATCCATCAATGACATCATGAATTCACACGAATCATGCTCAACGAGCGCCAAAGATCTCGAATATGCCTCATTTTTTTGTTTTATTTTTATGTATAGGCTCGACAATTTGAACTGTTGAACACTTGTTGTTATTTGGTATTTAAACATTATTCCCATCTCAAACTCATCGCTTGCTTCTATCCGCAAACCAATTACAATCCTGGTCGAGTAACACTTGGTATGAAAGCACAAATCTACTTGGGGGGCAACTTCACCAACACACAACAAACCTATTTTGTGTCATCCCCGTCCTATTGGTCAACAGTTCACTCCAACCACTCGGTCAAATTGGAAATGAATTAGGGCATGCAGGCCCATGCAAACACGAACATGAGCTCTGTGTGTGAGTGCAATGCAAAACGGCGAGAATTTGGTTAAGTCTGGAATGCATAATATGAAAGAACAAGGCGAGAGTACAAATGAGCCACTAGCGAGCTTATGTAGGGGCACCGGCAGGTAGCCGCACTGGACCCCGTCACCCCTGCTGAACCCAAACAAGTCAGGAGGGAGAACACACTGCGTACACCACGATAACAATCAAACGGTGGTCTCCTTGAGGCACCGAAAAAGCTCTCCGAGTGTTCGGGTCTCGACCATTGAGAAAATACGAGTAGTGCTACAAAATCGTGGAATCAGCGTCCAGACATCACGCACGACTTTCCGAACATTGGAAGCACTCCTACAGCCACCGGGTCTCCTCCTCGCACCGGTACAGTCTACCAGCTGCGTGGGTCTCAACCCACAGAGAAAACTCTCCTAGCTCCTGACAAGCGCACAGGGCTGCCGGAACGCATCAAAAGTGTCTCGCCTGTTGAATTTCGTTGGCCACTCACGTCTTTATGCCCTCTTGTCTCCTCCTCCATACACACACATGTACAGATTAATTGACATGGCCTCACCTGGGAAGACGTCATGCGAGCCCACCATGGTTGGCGTCTGTGGCGACTTCACTCAAGTGTTTCATCCACGAGTGCTTTCTGGCACATGCATGGTCATGACTTGATCCTCTTATTCTGGTGTGGGAAATGCAAGGGCTCCTACACTTTTGTTGTCATGCCCTACATCATGGTTGCTTGCCTTGAGTGTTGTTGGGGGAGCTGCATTTTCCGGGTGCTGATCCTTAGGGGGCCACCGTGCCGGGCTTGCCCATGCATTGGTGAGTAGCTCCTGCACGGATTAATTCCAAGCAGTCGGGCTCGACCCCCGGGTGGCGGTGTGCACTTGCTAGAGCGTCTTGCTCGCAACGAGTGCACGCTCACCGGTTGCTAAGTCTCGCTCGCTCACCCCTCACTCTCTTGTCTTGTTTTGCCCGAGTTTTGAAAGGCAAGTGGTTCCCACATCCATGGCGTCCCATGTGAGTCGTTCTGCCCTGGTGCTACTTCATACACACGTGCACTAGGAATCTGTCCAGCAACTACTGGTATCAGAGCCATGAGGCCCAGTCCCCACAGCTCGTCGATCCTGGTCGCTCGGAAAGTACTCACTCGGTGCATCTCGCGAGTTCGTGGCAGTCTTGCCCCGTCTCACCGCAAGCTTTCTGACTGCCGTGCACTCTCGCCCGGTACAAAGCTCTAGTGCAGAGCAGTAGTAGCAGCACCCAAAGGTGTTGCTGTAATCGTTCGCAGCTCGCAGCCGCACCACTCTTCGGTCGCCCAAACTCGCGTGCGGCCCTACGTGAATCTTTCTTCGCACCACACTCAGAGCCAACAACAGTATGCTGCACGCCGTTGGTGGGCCAAGCCTTCCCTCTCTAGAGGTCCTCTTCTAGAGAGGGAAGGCTTGCGGACTGAGAGCTGCCCTGCCGTTCTCACTCTCAAGCGACACTCTTGCCACTGTGGCCTGCGGTCATTACAGTTGGAGCATCTTGTTCCAGCTACCTTCGCTGTCTTACGGCTCCCTGCTACCCCACGGCCTGCCACGCCCGTACATCTTCTGTGCCTAGCATCAAGGGGATAGGCACACATCTCGGCTGCCCCAGCAACCATAGCAGCATCCATTATGGATTCGCCACCTCTCGACGACCCTCCAGACGAGGAGCTTGATTCTCCTCGTACAGGTGCCCGCTACGCTGAAGACAGGTGGGAGGATCCCCACGCTCCCACGCCGCATGACGACGATGCACCTTTGTGGTTCCGCATGCTTGACAGCTCCTACTGGCATGAGGAACTAGCAGAACAAGATGCGAGGGAAGCAGCTGGGCGAGAAGAAGCAATAAATCGGCACGTGTACACAGCAGACAACCTACCTCCATCGCCTCCCCCCTCATCAAACATGCAACTTCCTGGGGATCCGCAGTCATCCAACACTGCGTCTGCAGCCGACCCCGCATCTCCTCCGTTTCCCACAGCAGCTGCATCAGCTGGGCCACCCCCACCCCCAGAGGTCCCTTGGGTGATCCCCGTCCTTCTAGTTCACACTGACTCCATCGGCATGGCAGGTGCCATTCTTGACGCAGTCGCAGGTGCAACAGCCATGTTTGCAGCCACTACCCGTGCGTGTAGGACCCCCACTCAGATAGCGGTGAGCCGTGCAGCAGAAGCCTATGCGCACGCCGCAGCCTCTCTTACGCTGCTTGCTGCAGCAGCTGCCAATATTGCTACCCAGGTGACTGCAGTAGCAGCCTCTATTGCCACTGCCACATCGTCTGCCGCCGATTCGACTGTAATAACTGTTGGTTCTATCCTTGCCTCCACTGCAGCCATAGTCCTGACTCCCACAGGTGCTCAGCGGGAGCTAACACCACACGTCACCACAGGGGTCTTGGTGGCATCAGCATTAGCACAAGTGGCCGGCGCCACTTTCACCGGCCTCCTCTGCCTCACCGTGGCAATTGTAGGATGGGTTGCGGTCCTCTTCTCGTCAACTGCAGTAGTGGTGGCGCGTCTCTTTGCACTGCTGCCCCGTCCCTAGTTTGGTGAGCACCTTCTGCATTCTTTCCACTATACACTCACTTGTCACAATGCCAGGACCAGAAGAGACCATAGAGGCTCTTCAAGCCGCTCTTAGTGAGGCTCAGGTAGCCCGCCGCAAAGCTGAGGATGACATGCAACGCAACAGTGAGGCACAACAAGAATTAGCCGCCGTAGTGGCGAACCTAGTCATAGAGCGCTTGCGGGCTGTCCCTGCCCTTGCCGCAGTTCTCCCTGTTGATGACACTATATGTGCTGACTCGTCTGTACCTCCTAGTAGGAGTGCCCCCAATTCCTCTTCTCCCGCTCCCTCAGCAGTCACTCTAGCCCGGGTTCTCCTTCCTGGACGTCAGAAGGACTTCGAGACTTCTCCACGGCAGTTCACATCGGAACTCACCTTCACCTCATGGGAAACACGCTTCAGCGCGTGGGCCCAAGGGGAACCGCTCTGGGAGTATTACTCCCCTCCAAAGGCGCTATTTGTTCCACAGCCAGCAGAGGCGGCTCAGACCGTTCGCGCCCTAACCAATGCTGGACCCGAGAGTTTATTGGATGACATTGGCACGTACAATGCCGACACGACACGGGACACACCTGTCGACACTGTCGGCGCGTAGGCCCTCATTCGTCGTCGTAAGACAGTCACTGGGCATACAGCCCAGAGTGCACTCACAGTGCAATTTAACACCCTGCAGATGCACGCCGATGAGACAGCAGACGAGTACTGGGCGTAAGGTCTGCGTTTTTTGCGCGACTTGGGCAAGGCCGCTCTAGGGCCTCTGTCTGCCTGCCTGTCTATTGTTGCAGGCCTGATCCCTGAGCTGTCTGATCTCTATCTACATGTCTCCCAGGCAAATCTCGAGCGCCTTACCTCTGCTCCATTCCCTATGGACACTCCCCAAGGGATTGGACCGCTCTACGACTTCACCGCTTCCCGCCTCACTAATTGGTGGAACAGTCTACAGAACAAGCGGTTGCACCGCGCTGCGCTCGCGGGAGTTGCAACCTCCTTGTCCTTCTCTGTGGCCGCCGCCACTTCTCCTTCAGTCTCAACCTCTCTTGCTGCAACTCACTCTACTCAAGTGGCTGCCCGTGGTGGGGGTGGTGGCTCCAACCGCGGGGGTGGCCGTGGTGGGGGCAAAGGGCGTGGGGGTGGCGAGGGTGGCAAGTTTCCAGCTCCACCACTATCACAGAGGTCACCTGGTGGAACTGCGACGCTATTGGGCACTCTCCGTCCAAGTGTCCTGCTCCCCGTGATGATGCCCGCCTGGCCTCCTCCATGCGTGTCCATTGGACACGCACAGGAGTAGCCTCCTCCTCTACAGTTACAGTGGTGACGGTCGCATCCTCTTCCTCCTCCTCCTCTGCCTCGTCTCTCACCACCATATCTCCTCCACTTCACCTGTCACCGTCACCCACCAGACCGTGGGACTGGATTCCCCCACCGACCGGTCCTCCTTACTACGGTCCTCCCTCCGCCCATTACTCTGCACCCTCCTGGACGCATAACGAAGGCCACCTATCTGACCGTTCTTCTGACCGCTTCTCTGATCGCTCCTCTGACCGCCGTGATGAGGAGCGTGTTCTTGAGCGGCGCCTCGCTGAACTCCTCCACCTTCGTTCTCAGGATGGTGAGAGTGTGAGTGGCCTGTGTCGTGTGTATGTCTGTGAGTCTGACGCCAACCTTCGTGGTGCTTCGCCTGGTGGTGTGCAAGGGGACCTGCCTGCTGCTTGTGATTGGGTTGAAGAATGGCAGTCGCACACGTTTCCCACTCACCTTGGTGCATCCTCCTCTCACTCCCTTCGTGGCACTATCGCTGTGTGTCTTGTACTTCCCACTACTCGCGCGGCTCCTAGCCTCTTGATCATTGATTTTGGGGCCACCCATCACATGACCTCCTATCGCTCCTCCTTTGTTTCCCTTGGCCCTGTCGGCTTTGTTCGCTCTGTCCACACTGGCTCTGGTCAACTCCTTCGTGTGCTCAGCGTCGGTGTTATTCGCTTTGTTGGTCCTGGCGGCATGGTCTATCTCCCTGATGTACTGTATGTTCCCGACCTTGAGGTCAGCCTGCTCTCTGTGACCACCCTTGACGACCAGGGCATGGACTTCTCGTCCAACCGCGACCTTGCATCCATTTCCCTCCGGTCATCTGGCCAAGCTGTTCTGCGTGGAATGCGCTGTTATCGTCTTTTTCCTGTGCCGCTTTCTCTTCCCTCGTCTTTCGCTGCCTCTACTTTTGTCCATGTGGCACCCTCTCTGTCTTCTGCTCATGTTGATCTTCTTCATCACCGACTTTGTCACATTCACACTACTGCCATCCAGTGCCTCCTTCACCTTCAACCTGCTGCAGGCTTGGATCCTACCACCTTTGCACCGCCCTGCTCCTCGAACTGCCTTGACTGTGCCAGCGACAAGATGCATCGCTCTCCGTTTTCCACCTCCGAGTCCCACTCCTCTCACCCTCTTGACCTTGTTCATGCCGATGTCATGGGTCCACTGCCTCATGACTTCCTTGGTGATCTCGGTCGCTATGTTCTCTGCTTGACTGAGCACTTCTCCCAGTACCGTTGGGTCTTTGCTCTCCGTCACAAGAGTGAGGTTACCGACGTCCTTGAAACGTGGCTTCCTCAAGATGATTGCGCCTGTCTTCGTCCCTAGCGTGTTTTTTGCAGTGACCGAGGAGGTGAGTTCGTCGGCCCTACCTCCCGCTACCTCGAGTCTCGTGGGATTTGTCTTGAGTTCACGACCCCCTATACCCCTCAACAAAACGGGGTGTCTGAATGCTGGAACCGCACCCTTGCTGATGGGGTACGCTCCCTTCTTTCTGCCTCCGGTCAGTCCCCCTTGTTCGCTTTTGATGCCATGTCCTACATGACGTGGGGCAGGAATTGAGTCCCTCATGTACCCCCTTCCCCATACCATCACTCCCTTTGAACGCTGGACTGGTCAGCGCGCCGACCTCCGTCTTGCTCGTGTCTAGAGGTGTCTTGCCTTTGTCTGGCTGCCCGCCAATCACCACTATGGCAAACTTTCCCCCCGCGGCCGCCTCTGTGTTTTCCTTTGTGTCTCTCCCTTCTCCATGGCTTGGCGCTTCTGGGATCCCTCACGCAGCCATGTCATTGAATGTCGTGATGCCCTGTTCTTTGAACACATGTTTGAACCTGATGCTCCTTGCTTCGGCGGGTCTCTCTCTCCGCCCCCTCGGGGTGGGGGTGGTTCTCTCCCATCTGGGGTCTCTTCTCTCCCCTCTGTGCTTCCCTCGGTTCCCTCTGCCTCGCCTCCTCTCCTGTCCAACACTGAACCGTCTGAGTCTCCTGCTCCCGTTGTGTCCCCCTCATCCTCTGCCTCTCCACCCTTCGGCTCCTTTGTACTTCCTACTGGGGACTCCCCCTCGGTCATTGAGTCCCCGTCTCTCTCGCTTTTACTCCCTCTATTGTACAGTCCTCCTGGGTGCGGTCAGTTCCCCTTGTCTCATCCTACACACGTGGATGTCGCTTGAGGGCCCTTCCCTCCCAGTCTCACCCTGTGGTCTGTGGTGACCCTGGCCTCCGTGCCCTTGGCCTCATGACCTGTGGCCTGTCTACTGCTACCTCTGTCGTCAACCCTAGCAGTGCCCTTGGCTACTCCCTTGTTGAACAAGAATTCCACTCCGCTCTCTCGTTGTTTGTAGCTTGGTATGTTGCCTCCTGCTTTGCTACTGCAGGTCTCTCTCCCTTTCCGCTTGAACCACTGACTGTGCAGGAAGCACGTGCAGCCACTAACTCCTCTCTATGGGAGCAAGCCATGAAGGCTAAACTTGATGCTCTGTCAGAGCAGAGTGTATACGAGATAGTGGACCTACCACCAGGCCGCAAGGCTGTCGTGGCCAAGTGGGTATATCGTCGCAAACTGAATCCAGAAAACACTGTTGAGTGGTACAAAGCACGCCTCACGGCAAATGGGTTCTCCCAGATTCCTGGAGTGGACTTTGACGAGACATTTGCACTGGTTGGTTGCTATACGACCGCCAGAGCATTACTCAGCTTAGTCGCCCAGGATGACTCGGAACTGGAGCAAATGGATGTCAACAATGTCTTTCTGCATGGCACGTTGGATGAGGAGATCTACATGGTGCAGCCGCTCGGTTTCTCGGATGGGACAAACCGTACATGGCGGTTGCGCAAAGCCCTCTATGGGCTCAAGTAGTCCCCACGCTGCTGGAACCGAGAGATCACAACAACTCTGGAAAAGGGGGGTTTAGAAGGAGTCCAGTGGACCCTGCGCTGTTCCTCCGCTCCCCCACGAAGCCGTTAGTTGCCATCCTGATCTATGTTGATGACCTGCTCATTGCATCTCCTGACCCTTCCGCCATCTCAGCTGCTAAGTCTCTTCTGCAGGCAGCCTACAAGGTGAAGGATCTGGGTCCAGTCCGTGTCTTCTTGGGCATGGAGCTGGAGCATGTCCGTGCACGTTGCACTCTGCACGTGCACCAGGCTGTGTACGTCCGCAGCCTGGGAGAGCGTTTCAGTCCCCTCCCCACTGCCATTCCCACTACGTCTACACCCATGACCCTCGTAGGCCAGTCACTAACGAAGTCCTTGGACCTCTCAAAGCTGGGGGAGACAGTGGATGTGACTGACTACCTTCGATTCATTGGCTCGCTGATGTACCTTGCTACCACTACACGTGCTGATGTTGCCTTTGCTGTCAACTTCTTTTCTCAAAATTCTCAGTGTCAACGTGAGCGGCATCTTGAGGCTGCCTTGCGAGTCGTCCGCTATGCACTTTCCACACCACGTGTCGGTCTCCACTTTCGTGCACAACCCTCCCTTGTGGTTGATAGTTTCACTGACAGTGATCAAGCACTTGATTTTGATGCACGCAGTCGAACAGGGTACATTTTCATGGTGGGTGGGACAGCTGTCTCTTGGAAGAGAGGCAAACAAGGCTGCATTGCTCGTAGCACAACTGAGGCTGAGTATGTTGCTCTTGGAGCAGGCGCGTGTGAGGCTGTCTGGCTATGTCGCCTACTGCAGCACTTGCCTGTTCCTATTTGTTGCATCATCCTATGTTGTGACAATCAAAGCACAAAGGCCATTGCCGAGAACAGTGGCATGCATCACTCACGCACCAAGCACATCAATGCATTGCCACTGGCATTGTCCAGGTTGTATGGGTGGACACACGTTCTCAGAGAGTAGACTTTCTCACAAAAGCACTCATTCGCAATGTGTTCAAAAGTATTGCTCATGCTGTTGGTCTCATCTGTCCCCATGACCCAGGTTGATTGCCTCTGTGTGTCCTGTATTGCTCTATGCGTATCTTCCTCTTGTAACATTGTGTGTGTGGGATGTTTGCCTGCGGGTCATGAGGGAGTGTTGAAGTTCGTTGGCCACTCACGTCTCTATGCCCTCTTGTCTCCTCCTCCATACACACACATGTACAGATTAATTGACATGGCCTCACCTGGGAAGACGTCAAGCAAGCCCACCATGGTTGGCGTCTCTGGCAACTTGACTCAAGTGCTTCATCCAGGAGTGCCTTTTGGCACATGCATGGTCATGACTTGATCCTCTTATTCTGGTGTGAGAAATGCTGGGGCTCGTACACTCTTCCTGCTGTGCCCTGCATCATGGTTGCTTGCCTTGAGTGTTGTTGGGGGAGCTGCATTTTCCGGGTGCTGATCCTTAGGTGGCCACCGTGCTGGGCTTACCCGTTCATTGGTGAGTAGTCGCTGCACGGATTAATTCCAAGCAGTCGGGCTCGACCCCCGGGTGGCGGTGTGCACTCGCTACAGCGTCTTGCTCGTAGCGAGTGCACGCTCACCGGTTGCTAAGTCTCGCTTGCTCACCCCTCACTCTCTTGTCTTGTTTTGCCCGAGTTTTGAAAGGCAAGTGGTTCCCACATCCATGGCGTACCATGTGCGTCTTTGTGCCCTGGTGCTACCTGATACACACGTGCACTAGGAAACTGGCCAACAACTACATCGCCGACGCTGTCGTAGATGTTGGAGAAGTCTCGGGACACTCCGGAGGCTCGTCGTGTTGTCACGCCCCCCTCTACCACATACCACCAACGTGGGTACATGGGTAATCCATCGGCATCGGTCGTGACGGGTGGAAGCCACTTAAACCAACACTCCCCCTGGCTGACATGGCCATTAACGCCAGAACACACAAATATGCTGAGGTACTGAACAATAGCGTATGCAAAAGCACGGTCTACACTGGTCAACCACACACATCTGCTGCCCATGTATGATCTCCTCACCACACTGGCACATCATACCAAGCGTCTGGGTGTAGACCATGAGAAGAGTCATGCACACACACACAAACCAGTGTAATGCACATCAAGCACATGTCAGACGGAAAGAGGGTCTCCTCGTGACACTGGCGGTACCAGTGCCCGGGTCTCGACCACTGCGAGCAATCCAACAGGTGTATGTATGCCGACCACAATAGCACCATCAATCAACATACAGGATCATAGGGGGTCTCCTCGTCACACGGGTGCAACTCACCACGTGTCCGGGTCTCGACCACTATGAGCAAACCAGCTGGCATACACATGCCATACGTAGTATGGCCACACACCAAGACACACGATCACATGGTCTCCTCGTAACACTGGTACAACCGACCAAGTGTCTGGGTCTTGACCAATAGAGTGCGACCATACATTTGCAGCTATGCAGGCACGTGGCATCAGCCACACGATAAGTGCTTTAGTATGCTCATAGCAGAGCATGGACCCCTCGCCATGCATCTCCCCTGATGTTGTGTCAGGCCGAGGTCCACACAACACTCCCCCTAGGCAGAATCTGCCAGTGATGTCCTCGATGGAGATGCAGATGTCGTAGCTGAACAGATCATGGGCGATGAATCATGCGGTCTTTCCATCATGTAGAGATAGCTCCCCCTGTCATGTACGAGTCGGCTCCTAGTCTCAAAGACAAAGTTGTGTCTTTGGCTACGACTCCTCATGTCGCTGCTGCATCGCTTGGAGTGTACCAGTCCTCGCATGACTACCAAGGGTCCCAACTCAGAATCTCCCCTCTCTCCACTCTACCATGATGCATCTGTGTACGCCGGAGGAAAGGGAATGGGCGAGCAGCACACGAGCGTGAATGAAGTGGCGGACCTGGCCTCCGAGGCGGGATAGAGCACCTTGAGGCATAGGGGGGTACGGCCAGAAGAGGAGGGCTGGAGCGACGAACCGGATCACCACTCATGGACGAAGGTGGCGATGGAGTAGCTGAGTCGGGTGGATGAAGGTGCGTGATGGCAGTAGCAGAAGGAGCGATGACGGAGTTGACAGGAACGACGATGGCGGAAAATGAAGGTACGCTCAGCTCTCCTGTGGTATTGTCTCCATCGAATTTCATACTCAGAGTTGCTACAGGATCCCCACTGAGAATGGGTGTGCGAGATCCTGGTAGTGGAAAGCTCATGCCGATAGTACAAGTGCTCCCCTCCTATAGGAATCGCTCATGCGTTGCCATCACCTCCCGCTGTAGCATCACTACACGCTCCTACAGGTCAGGGTAATTTGCCTCGGACATGTGGAGGTGGCCCATGTCTGCCTCGTGTATGATTAACTCTGCCTCACTGGATACTGCACATGCAGAGTGCAGAATTTATGAGTATAGCTCCATCTGCATCTCTGCAACTGAAGACAATGGAGCTGGTGCTGATGCATCCACCTAGGGGTCAACCAAACTCACAATGTGATGAAACGTTGGAACATCGGATGCAGCTGCAGGTGTCGCATCCACACCACAGCTTATGTCTGCCATATGAGGAGGAATGAGCGGTCGTATGCTGAGAGAGAAGGAGGAGGAGTTGCCAGAGTCCGTGGAGCATGTGGAAATGTCATCGGTGGAGGTAGTGCCACTCTCAATGTTGATGTGATCAGCAGGGTCACCAATAGGTGAACACGAGACGGTAGAACTCAGCTCCTACTGACGAGGTGACTCCATGCGCATGTACGGATCTGCTCCACTGTCCTCGACTAGCGCCGTAGTGGACACAGGTGTGCAGGACTCCGGCTCGACAATGCCCGTCAAGGCGACTAGCAAATGCAGCTGGCGCTCACGCACTGTCTCGCTGGGAAGGCTGGTCGCTGCCACCTGCTCGATAGTGGAGTAAGGACCACCATCTGACTTCTTCATGTGTGTCGTTGCTCCGTTGTGTGTACTGGAACGCGTGAACTCTAAGAACATGGGTGACTCCTTACACTGAAGCTGATCCTCAAGTAACTTTGATGACATGGTAGAGCCTGTCGTGTCTACTATAGCACATATCCCAGGGATATCCCTGAGAACTACTGCTCTCAAGAATCCCTCAACCTCTAGAAGAGCAGCCGGCTGACTCTGTTCATGCACTGTGCCCGCTGTCGGGCTGGTGTGAGTCTCGTGCGCCAACGCTCCCGGATATTTGTATGGGACATCCCGATCCGCACGATACTCCTGTGCCACTGACAGGCCGCTACCGGTTAGAGTCGTGAGTTGCAGCATCCAGGCTCGCGAGACCTGCACTCCTCCTGATGCAACCTACTACAGCAGAACGTCCGGCACCTACCCAAGCGTAGATGTCGACCTCGACGATTTGCATGTCCCAAGCACTCCAACCTCCGCCGGACTAGTGTGAATCTGCTGCACACTTTACCCCCAAAGTCCGATAGATTCATCGTGTGTTGGCTCTAGTGGGTGTGGAGGCACCCTCAAGGATGCCTAGCTCTTGCTGATACGCACTACCAGAGTTTGGGGCAGCCAATGGACACCTTTGGTGAACAGTGTGGAGCACAAGGATCACGGATGTGAGTGGGCGGAACACGTCGCATTCAGTAGATCTGAATCGAAACATGATTTTGTTACTTAGCATAGTGAGATTATTTGATCCTTGTAGCCTGTGATCTAAACTTTTCAACGCATCCAAGCACGTCCAAAACGGAGCAGTAGAGCCCCTGCTACGGCCGTCGAAGTAACCCTTGGTGGAGCCGCCCACCTTGCCTTGCACGCTAGGAAACGGGAGACGCTTCGACGATGACCCGTCGAAGCGCCTTTCCTTGCCGAGAAGTCAAGGAAAAGTTCATCCTGGTCAAGGAGAGTCTTCTGGTTGCTTCCTTTATGGACCTGGTGCATTTGGGGGTCATTGGAGACGAACTCGGATCACTGGTGGTGGATTATCCCACCACCCATGGCGGGTACCAGATTCCACCCCCCAAAAAAAAGCGGGCTAGGCTAACTTTCTGAATACTCACTCAAATCGAGCAATTAAAAGCTCGATCCTGCATGGAAAAATCCAAGGAATCCAAATCTGAAGTCAGATCAGGTGTTTGACCACTCCTCAGTGGTCAAAACAGGGAGTACGATCAACGGCACTCATGGCAAGGGGCACACCATGTCAACAATCTCCCCTTGCATCGCAACCTTGATGCCCTGTCCTTGGAACCTGCAGCATTTTAAACCTCACAGCGCAGACCGAGCTCCATGCAGCTCGCGTCATGCCTGTCCTTGGGCTGTGCCTTCGTCATGGCATCGGCGAGCATGCGCTTAGTGCCACAATGCACGATAGCCGCATCTCCCTTCGCCACCAAGTCTCACGCATAGTGATGCCGGATCTCGATGTGCTTGGTCCTCTTGTGCAGAACTGGGTTCTGGGTGAGGCTGATTGCACTCATGTTGTCAACGTTAAGTACCGTTGGCTTCCTTTGCGGCATGCCGATCTCCTTTAGTAGCCGCCTCAGCCACACCGCCTCCTTTTCGGCTTCCGCAAGCACGATATACTCCGCTTTGGTGCTAGACAACGCCACGTAGTCCTGCTTCCTGCTTGCCCATGAAACCGCTGCACCACCAAGCACAAACACGTACCCGGACGTTGATTTTCTTTCATCCACATCACCAGCCCAGTCGGCATCCGAGTAGCCGACCAACTCGAGGGAGCCGTCACGCGCTCCCCCTCCAAACACGAGCCGCGACTGTTTTGTCGCCTTGAGATAGCGGAGGATCCGCTTCACCGCTTGCCAATGCAGCGGACCGGGGTCAGCAACATAGCGGCTCACTTGGCCCTCCGCGAAGGCCAGGTCGGGCCGCGTCGCCACCATGGCATACATGATGCTCCCCACTGCGGACTGGTATGGCACACCTGCCATCTCCTCCTTCTCCTCGTCCGTGCTCGGGCCCATGCTTGAGCTTAGCTCACACGTGGTGGTCATGGGTGTGCCGATGGGGTTGCACTCCTCCATATTGTAGCGGCGGAGCACCTCTTGCACGTACTTTGCCTGCCCCATCTCGAGTGTGCGTGCCTTGCGGTACCTCTTGATGGCAACGCCAAGGTAGTACTTGAGCTCGCCCATGTCGGTCATTTTGAACTGACTGCGTAGTTTTGCTTCAGGTTCACCAACTCTTCCATGTCAGATAACACGAGGATGAGATCACCCACGTAGAGTGCCACGATCTCATGCAACCCCGGCTACTTCCGCATGTACACGCTGTGATCCGCCTCGCAGCGCTTGAAGCCAAGCTCGGCCATGAAGCCGTCCATTTTCAGATACCACATGAGTGGCGCTTGCTTCAGCCCATCGAGCGCCTTGCTAAGCCGGCACACCTTCCTCGGCGGTGTGTCCACCCCCTCCGGCACCTCCATGTAGACCTCCTTGTCCAGGTTGCCATTGAGAAACGCAGTTTTCACTTCCATTTGGTGGACTTCGTAGTCGCGCACTGCTGCCACCGAGAGGATGGAGCGAATGGAGGCGAACTTCACCACCGGTGCAAAGGTTTCATCGTAGTGTTCACCATTTTTCTGGGCGTACCCCTTCGCGACCAGCCGCGCCTTGTACCGCTCCACCTTCCCCTCCTTGGTGAGCTTCTTCTTGAAGATCCACTTGGAGCCGATGATTTTCGCGCCCTCCGGCCTGTCAATCAGCTGCCAAGTGCCATTCTCTTCATGGGAGGCGAGCTCAAATTTTATAGCTCCCTCCCACTCAGCCCCATCCTTCCGCTGCAAAGCCTCCTTGACGGTCTCAGGCTCCTCTTGCGCAAAGAACGCTCGAGCGAGCCCAGTCCAGATGCCCTCTGCGGCATCGTACCTCTTTGCCGTCCTCCTTGTGCGTTCGCTTCTCCAGGGCTGATGATGTTGAGGCTGCTGCTGCTGCTACCATTGCTGTTGCTGCTGCTGTCCCCTCGCGGTGCCACTCGCACCGCTGGCCTGCTCCTCCTCTCTCGAGGACCATGGAGATGCGGGCTCACTCCCCACCTCTTCGTTCAGCTCCACTGCTACCGGCGCTTCAGACTCATTGTCTGACTCGGCTGAATGCAAATCAGCCGCTGCCACATCGCCCGGATGGTTTTCGCCGGCTGGAGCCGATGGGACGTCACCCCTTTTGCGTCCTCCGGCGTCTCTCCCTCAAGGAGTGGCAGCCACTCCCCACGCTTAGAGAGACCCACGTCCTTTTCCATCCTACGGCTGGCCTCGTCGAACGTGACGTCGCGACTCTTCTCGATCTACTGGCTCCGCGGGTCGAAGAGCCGGTACGCCTTGCCCCCGCTCGCGTACCCGACGAAGGTGCACTGGTGAGTCCGCGGGTCCAGCTTGCCCCGCCCGTCCCGTGCCTGCACAACAGCATGTGCAACACAACCAAACGTGCGGAGGTGTGCCACAGTTGGCTTCCTCCCGCTCCACACTTCTTGTGGCGTCTTTCACACCTTGGACTCCACGTCTTTTAGCGACTTCGTCAGCGTCAGGTTCATGATATACGCCGCTGTCCGTGCCGCCTCTCCCCAGTACCACTGCGCGAGGCCGGCATCACTCAACATGGACCGAACCATGTTGAGGATGGTGCGGTTCGCCTTCTCGGTGATGCCATTCTGCTGCGGAGAATGTGGCGTAGTTTTCTGCCACGCGATCCCCTTGCTCTTCATCCATGCTGAGCAGCCCTCGTACTCGCCGTAGTTGTCGCTCCGGAACGTCTTCACCTTCAACTCCGTTTGACGCTCCATAGCCTCCACGAACTCTTGCATGCATGACAAGACATCGCTCTTCCTCTTGATGATGTAGAGGTAGAGCTTGCGGCTGTGGTCGTCGATGAAGGTGACGAAGTAGCGCGTCCCACCAATGGAGGGCTCAAACGGTCCACACACATCGGTGTGCACTACCTCCAACTTTGCCGATGCACGCGTCCCCTTTCCTGCAAACGGCTGCCGTGTCGCCTTGCCGACCACACACGGCTCACACACGGCGTCCTTGGCTGCATCAAGGCTCTTGACTTCAAGACCCCGCACCTTTTTCTTCTTTGCCATGTCCCTCACCGTTGAGGGAGCGATGTGGCACAACCGGCGATGCGACAGGTCCAGGTCCCCTTCATCCTTCGTCACGAGGTTGGCGGCGTCAATCCTCACCACATTGGCAAGAACCTTGGTACGGAGAAGGTAAAGGTCCTCCTCCCTCTTGCCACGTGCAATCACCTCGCCGTACCCCTCCTTCCGGATGATAGCCTCCTTCTTATTGAAGAGTACCGCGAGCCCCTTGTAAGTAAGGCGGCTCACTGACAGCAGGTTTGCCCCAAATTTGGGTATGTGGAGCACGTCGTAGACGGTACACAGAATGGTTTTCCCGTTCACCACTGACTCGATGCGAACATTGCCTTCACCCGCGGCCAACTCTGTTTTGCCGTTGGCGACTGTCATGCGCCGCTCAGTGGTGTCGTAGGTGACAAATGCCGCCCAGTTGTATTGCGTGTGGCGGCCTGATCCGAAGTCAATCACCGTGACATCCGGATCCGTCAAGTCGATAGAGTCCCTGGCCATCATGGCTTGGGTGGCCTTCTTCCCGCCCTTCCCGGACTGGTCCGACTTCTTGTTGGGGCAGTCGCGTGCGTAGTGGCCCTATTTGCCACAGTTGTAGCACTCCCCCTTCTTGTCACCTTTCTTGGTGCCCTGATTTGCACCCTTCCCCTTCTTGCCTCCCCCTCCACCTTGAGGACGGACGGCATAGGCGGAACTCGATGTTGCCCCACTCTCTTTCCCACCACGCCGCATCCATTCATTGCGGACGTACTCAGCCACCTTTGGATACTTCAGCTCATCGGTGGACCAGCCGCCTACGACGGTGATCATGGAACTCCAACTGTCCGGCAAGGCCAGGAGGAGGATCATGGCTTGCAGCTGAGGGTCGACCTTCCACCCAGTGGATACGCACTCGGCAGTCAAGGACTCAGTCTGCTGCAGGATTTCCATGATATCGTCGCCTTCATTGGCTCGGAGGGTGACAAGCCTCTTGAAGACGAAGAGCTGGTTAGCAAGGTTGGTGGACTGGTAGATGGTGCAGAGTTTCTTCCAGGCCTCCGCGGCCTCCGTGCATCCTTGAATGAGGGAGCGCTGCATCGGAGCAAGCGNCGCCGCATCCATTGATTGCGGACGTACTCATCCAACTTTGGATACTTCAGCTCATCGGCGGACCAGCCGCCTACGACGGTGATCATGGGACTCCAACTGTCCGGCAAGGCCAGGAGGAGGATCATGGCTTGCAGCTGAGGGTCGACCTTCCACCCAGTGGATACGCACTCGGCAGTCAAGGACTCAGTCTGCTGCAGGATTTCCATGATATCGTCGCCTTCATTG
Source organism: Penium margaritaceum (assembly GCA_023375785.1). Classification (NCBI taxonomy): domain Eukaryota; kingdom Viridiplantae; phylum Streptophyta; class Zygnematophyceae; order Desmidiales; family Peniaceae; genus Penium; species Penium margaritaceum. Next base: position 27,296 of record SZWC01010747.1, on the reverse strand, counting down.
GCTCGGAGGGTGACAAGCCTCTTGAAGACGAAGAGCTGGTTAGCAAGGTTGGTGGACTGGTAGATGGTGCAGAGTTTCTTCCAGGCCTCCGCGGCCTCCGTGCATCCTTGAATGAGGGAGCGCTGCGTCCGAGCAAGTGCATACACCAACAAAGTAAGCGCCTTCTTGTTACGCTTCTTGTACGCTTCCACTTCCTCCGGCGTCGGGTATCCGGAGGGGCAGTTTTTTCACCCTTGACCAGCTCAAGCAGGCCCTTATCATCGAGGAAGACCTCAAACTCCCACCTCCAAAGGTGGAAGCCAAGCCCGTCGAACTTGGGGATGCCGATGCTCTCTTGCTCGGTCGGTGCCATGGCGCGCGGCGGTAGCGTGAACGTTGTAGAGCTAGGTTCCTTCTAGGCACGTGGGTCCATAACCCTTTGTTGGCTCTAGTGGGTGTGGAGGCACCCTCAAGGATGCCTAGCTCTTGCTGATGCACACTACCAGAGTTTGGGATAGCCAATGGATACCTTTGGTGAAGAGTGTGGAGCACAAGGATCACGGATGTGAGTGGGCAGAACACGTCGCATTCAGTAGAACTGAATCGAAAGACGATTTTATTACTTAGCATAGTGAGATTATCCGATCCTTATAGCCTGTGATCTAAGCTTTCCAACGCATCCAAGTACGCCCAAAACGGAGCAGTAGAGCCCCTGCTACGGCCGTCGAAGTAACCCTTGGTGGAGCCGCCCACCTTGCCTTGTACGCTAGGCAACGGGAGGCGCTTCGACGATGACCCGTCGAAGCGCCTTTCCTTGCACAAAAGTCAAGGAGAAGTTCATCCTGGTCAAGGAGAGTCTTCTGGTTGCTTCCTTTATCGACCTGGTGCATTTGGGATCGTTGGAGACGAACTCGGATCACTGGTGGTGGATTATCCCGCCACCCATGGCGGGTACCAGATTCCACCCCCCAAATATACGAAATTCGGGCTAGGCTAACTTTCTGAATACTCACTCAAATCGAGCGATTCAAAGCTCGATCCTGCATGGAAAAATCCAAGGAATCCAAATCTAAATTCAGATCAGATGTTCGACCACTCCTCAGTGGTCAAACCAGGGAGTACGATCAACGACACTCATGGCAAGGGGCACACCATGTCAACATCGTGATCTCTACGGGACTCCTGTGCCACCGCCGGACTGTCACTGGTCAGAGCTGTGAGTGACACCGTCCAGGGACGCCGTGCCTGTGCTCCTCCTAATGTAACATGCTGCTGCAGAAGATCTGGATCCAGCCTGGACGTGGATGTCGAGCTCGATGACACGCAAGTGTCCACCATGAACGCCATGTCGGGATCAGAATCCACGTCATGTGCTGTCACTGTATCATCTGAATTTGATTGAGCTGACGCTCGGGCACCACGGCACGGTGCCAGTGCGGATTCTGTCACTACAGTCAGAGCAGGCAATGCACGGTGACCACACTCCCCCTCGACAGATACAGCAACGGAAGCCGAGGAAGTGGAGGATGTATCAAAACCGGCACAAGCACGTCGTGTGGAGTGCCAACGTCAACGCCGCGTGCACACACGACTGGAACGACTACATGAGGACATGTCATCTCGAGGTGGCATCGTGGTCGTAGGAGAGTGGAGGATCGAAAGGATGGTGTCAGCCTGGGACTGGCTAGCAGGTGGAGCTGAAGATACACCATCGCATGAGGAAGGAGGAGAGGATGAAGGAGATTTGATGGAAGAGGCCGTCGACGAACTAGTAGCAGAAGCACACTCGGTGATGACGAGGTCACAAAGCCGCTGCATCATCTGCCCAGGCCGTGGATCTCGGCGAATATGGTCGCCAGAGGTCCAGCTAGGGGATCTACCAATGCTGGCCGATCCGTATGGTGTGGAGTGTTGATTTTGTGATAGAGGCAGCAAGGGCTAGGACCCTTGCTGGTAGGATCTTTGGGTGATCAGCAGTGCAGCATGTACAATAGCAGGGCAAGGGTTGGGACTCTGGACTGAAATCTTGATTGATGCAAAGTACAAGTATGGTACATGAAAAGCTAAGCACACTAGGCTAGCACAGCTCCTGGCCCACAGAGGGGCAACGCCTTGCTAGGCCT
>SZWC01010747.1:5041-24493 GCA_023375785.1 Penium margaritaceum | reverse complement strand
TGAAGCTTGTACCAGATTGGCCCATGCAGGTTGAAGGGCCCAGGCTCCATGCATGATGATGGTGATGCAGTGTGGACCTCATGCCAAGGGTGCATGAGTCTTGCTCAGTCAGTTAGAGGACTCCCTGACCAGGATAGCTATGCAGTGCTGCGCAGTAGGCAGCTCCCCTCCCTGCTAGAGCTAACTAGAGGCATGCGCAACCCCCTTGCGCATGCCAGCACACTATAATACACACCAGGCCCTTTAGACTGCTTCAGGGCTGGTTGCCAGATTTTATCTGGCCTGTACAGGAGAGAATTCCCAGTAGACGTGGACCCGGGAATTCACCGTAAAATCCGTAACTTTCCGTACAGTGCTCCGAATGTAGTGCCGTCTTCACCATATTGGAGCTTGACACCAGCGCAGTAATCGTACCTCTCAACACTCCCCCTCGATTGGTGCGCTGGTGGTTTGAACCGTGTCACTCCTGTGAGCTCCCGAAAAATTCCTCAAGTGGCTCCCAGAAATCTTCGTCGAGGAATCGGAGCTGAGTGTCCTCCTCGTTGAGTGGAAAATCTGGAAAAATATCAATGTCAGCTTCTGCACCCGAGGAAAAAATTCCTTCCTCTTGACTTGGTGCCGGGGTCACTTCCTGACCTATTTCGGGTCGAGTGACACTCCTTTCGGTCAGCTTGTCATAACCGAAAAGTGTTGGGTCGAGTTCGGGCCACTCCAGAAAAATTTCGGTTGCCTCATGCAGAAGCAACCCGTCTGGTGCTTCATGAGGATGAAGCTCCGCATGATGGTTTGGTTCCCATGGCTCCTTCCTGCATCCTTCCTGCACCTCTGGAGGTGGAGAATCTTCCAGAAAAATTGTTTCTAGGTCGTCTGTTGACTTTCCAGCCGCTGGAGTAGTACAAAAGTCACCCTGGTCAGTCTGGAGGTTGTCCTTGCCGTTTTCAGTCGCGAGCAGCTTCTTTGCAACAGTAACAGCCGTAGTACAGTTACTATTCCGTTGAAAGACCCGGTTAAGTCCATGCTTTCCGCTGCTTGTCGAGTGAGAAACACCGTTCTTGCTCAATCTGTCCGGGGTGGTCGTGCGCTCGCTCGCCCATAGAATCAGGGATTCAGCCGCCGATTTCGCGCTAGGTGTTGAGGCCCCGTTTTGTTCGGCTGCAGCTGCGTGTGTGGGACACAGCTTGGCTGGTGAGGTTCTCGCCGTCGCGTAATCTAGGAGACACTGAGCACAACTTCCTGTAGTCGCACTCGTTGACTTATGTCTTCCGCCGCTTTCGTCCTGTCCGCCGCTGCCGCCGGTTTTCTTGCTCGCGAGCTGGTCCCGCTTAGCGAGCGAGCTCTCGTCTCGCTCCCCCTCGATCGCTGACGTCAGCAGCGAGAGGGCTGCTTCGCGAGCGGCTGAGAGCTCCATGGCTGCTCGCCCGCTTCCTCGCTCTTTCTCCTCCGATTTTTTTTCCGCGCTGTCTTGCTCGCTCGCTTCCTCCTGCTTGCTGCGGCCGTTCCGATTTCGCAGCCGCGCTAGCTGCGCGAGCTGCGCCGGAAAATCTGGGTGCTCGCTCGGCAGCCCCCTGAACTGGCCGCGGCCGTTCCAACCTCGCAGCTGCGCTAGCTGCGCAGGCCCCACCAGCTGCTTCGGCTGCTCGCACCTGTGCGGCAAGCCTTTTTTGTCTTTTTCCTCCGAGGTCGAGATTCAGCTCTCGACCTTTTTTAACTGCGCCGCAGTTGTTTTTAGTTTCGACAGGTCCTGCTGTAGCAGTTAGGGATTCTGCTTCGCCAGCAGATCCTTCAACAGAAACTGTCGTTGATGGCAGCAAGGGCTTAGCTGTAAGAAGCTGTAAATCAGACTGCTGCCTTTCTCCAGCTTGAACAATCTGCAGCGGTGTTTTTGGAGCTGTTTTAATAAGCTGGAGGCCGCTGAAAAAATTCTGCTGTTGTGTGGTAGTCCTTTTTGGAGTTGTTTTTGCGAAACGCCCCGCATCATCTCGAGGTCCACGAAAGCCACGTTGATTTGTCGAATGGCGGCCTGATGCTGCGTCAGATTTTCTTGCTTCAGTCAATTTTGTCTCTTGGACCATGAAGCATGTGAAATCCGTTTGCATAAAGCAGGCTTGCGCGATGGCGGAGCTGCGTGTGTTTGACTTCCGCGTCCCCTCCACGGCCGGCCGCTTCCGCACGTACTGCGAGAGGGCGTTGGAGGTGAGACCACACTGCCCCGCGCATCTGTAGAAAATGTCCTTCGGGATGCTCTTTGTCAGAAAATCGGCTGCTTGCTTTGTGCCTGGCACATGCACGAGTTGGATCGTGCTCTCTTTGACCTTTGAACGGATCCAGTGCCCATGAATGTCGATGTGCTTTGTTCGACCCTGAAATTTTGTCGAGTTTGCGAGGTCAATCGCGGACTTGTTGTCGACAAAAATTGTCTTCGGCTGCGTTTGAGCGAACCCGATGTCCTCCAGGAGGTTGCGGAGATACGTGACCTCCTGTGCAGCTGATGTAGCTGCCACGTACTCAGCTTCTGTGGAGCTGAGTGTGATGAGGTTCTGTCGCTTGCTGGTCCAGGACACCGCTCCTCCACCAAGCAGGCACACAAAACCTGTGGTGCTTCGACGATCTTCCTCTGTACCTCCAAAGTCGGCGTCGACGTAGCACTCGAGGTCGAGGCTGTCAGTCGTTCCAAAGAGCAGATTTGCGTCTCCTGTAGTTTTGAGGTAGCCCAGAGCTCTGTCGAGCTCCTTGCATGCTCCCTCTGTACATGTCTCGTTGCCGCGTGCCAAGTTGCTTACGGCGAACTGCAAATCTGGTCGCGTACAACTTGCTGCGTGCATCAACGATCCGACTCTGCTGCGATAGTCGGTCTCGCTCCTCCCCCTCTGTCCCTGATGCGTCAGCTGCTGCTGTGACAGAGGTGTTGGGACATGTCGATCAGGAACGTTGAATCGCTCACAAACTTTGCAAGCGTAAGTCTGCTGGCTCAGGCAAAGCGTATGTGCTTCGCGGTCCCGTTCAATGTTCATGCCCAAGTAAAACTCAAAACTGGGCATGAGTGTCACATTGACTTCCTTTGCCATGGCCCTCGCTGTGGCTTTGATGAATTTTGCCGACGGACCTATGATGAGAAGGTCGTTGACGTAGACTAGCACGTAGCAGTCTGGTTTTGTGTCTGGTGATGGCCGATGTAGGAAGAGACAGTCGTCGTATGCTGAAGGCTCAAAGTCAAGAGACTCCAGCACTGCTTGCAGCTTTCTGTACCAGAGTAGGGGGCTTTGCTTCAGTCCGTACAAACTCTTCACCAATTTGCACACTCTACCACTCCCGTCGTCGTAACCCTCTGGTTGCTTCATGTAGACGGTCGTATCCATCTCACCATGCAGAAAAGCATTTTTTACGTCGAGCTGCTGCACCTCGTAGTCCATCACTGCTGCAACCGCCAGCATGATGTGGGCGGTGGTGTAGCGGCTCACGGGAGCGTAGGTGTCGAAGAAATCTTTCCCCTCAACTTGCGTGAACCCCTTTGCCACGAGGCGAGCCTTGAACTTGTCAATGCTCCCATCGGCTTTTGTCTTGACGCAAAACACCCTCTTCACCCCCACAGGGCAAGAGCCGGATGGAAGCTCCGTAAGCTCCCAAGTCCCCTGATCCATGAGACTCTGGTACTCTACGTCAAGTGCTGCCTTCCACTGTGCAGCATGCTCGCCTTGCAGAGCTTCCTTCAGAGTCTTGGGCTCAGGCGGTAGCTCGCTTGCTGAGACGAGAGCCGCGAGGTGTGTTGTGGTGAAGTCTGCCAGGACATCATCCGCCTCTTTGTAGATGGAGCAGGCTGTGATAGCCAGATTCGCTTCATTAATTTCCTGCTCTTCTTCCTGTTGTAACTGCTGTCGCAGGAGGCGCGTGAGGCGCCCCGGATGCCGAGCAGCTTCATCATGTGGTTTCCCCGCCGCATGCGCACCATTCTGCATTCCCACGGCCTTCGTTTTGTCATGAGGTACTATGAGCGCCTCATGACCAGTGGTGATGCGTTCGTCCCGGCGAGTGTCGAGGGACACACCCGGGGCCACCGGCTACTGATCCGCCTTATCCAGATCAAGAAGGGTGAGTGGGTCACTTTCTGCTTCCCCCTCTTCTAGCGTCTCCACATAGGAGTCGTAGAAAGTCTGAAGTAGAGCAGGCTCACTTGACTGCTTAGCCTCCCAGGCGGAGCGTGTCAGGTTCTCGAAAAAGATTGCGTCTCTGCTGGTGATGACACGATGGGAGTCCACGTCGTAGAACTCCCACCCCTTCATGTTAGGGCTTTTTCCGAGGAAGACACCCCATGTTGCTTTATCCGCCAACTTGCGCCGACGCTCCTTTGGGACATGAAACAGTGCCATGCACCCAAAGGTTCGTAGCATGGAGATGTCAGGCTTGTCAACATGCCATGCTTGGAAGGGTGTCATGCCTGGTAACGACACGTGTGGCACACGGTTACACACCCACACTGCTTGCCGTAGTGCAAACGGCCACCACGAGTTATCGAGCTGCGCACCAAGCAGCATCGACTTCAGCGTCTCTTGCATTGTGCGGTTTGCTCTCTCCGCCACGCCATTCTGCTGCGGAGTGTATGGTGTAGAGAACTGCTGCACTATGCCGAGATCCTCCAGTTGAGTGACAAACTCTGTGCTGGTGTACTCGCCAGCACCATCTGAGCGTAGAACCTGTAATATTCTGTTGCTTTGCCTCTCGGCCATTGCGAGCCACTTGAAGAAGCATGCTGGAGCTTCGTCTCTTGTTCGGAGTGGATAGCTCTAGACCATCCTTGTGGCATCGTCAACGAAGAGCAGAAAGTAGCGATGCCCTCCGTAGACTGTGGCGGTTGGTAAAGGTCCACAAATGTCGGTGTGGACCAGCTTCAGCTTCTGGCTGACGTCGCATTTCGTAGCCAGAGGAAACATCTGTCGTGGTAGCTTGGCCCGCACGCAGTCTTCACAAGGTTCTGCTGCATCCTTACTGTCACTTTCCTTGATATCAAGTCCGTTGACCTGTTCCTGCTTCTGCATTGTCTGTACGGTTTGGTTGCTGATGTGGCCGAGCCGTTTGTGCCACAAACTGAGGTCTGCGCCAGAAACCTGGTGGAGACTAGCTGCTGCGAAGGGCGTATCTGGCCCTTTTGTTGGAGCTGGTGCTGCAAAGTCCAGCTCTATCATGCCGTGCGGAAGAAGGCGACCTTCGGCGAAGGTCTCGCCTTCACGGCTCTTCAAGATGACATGCTGTCCATTGCTGACGATTCGCGCGCCCCTCTTCATCAGTTGCCCGAGTGACAGGAGGGTCACCGCGATCTCAGGTATGTACAACACGTCCCCGAACTTGACCTGGGCACCGTCGTACCCAGTCACTGTCAGTTTTCCTTTGCCCAAAACAGGCACTTGCCGCTTGTTCGCAACGGTGACGAAGCCTTTGGAGCAGGGTTCCAGCTCGTGGAGGCAGGCCTTGTCATGGGTGATATGTGAAGTGCACCCACTGTCAAGGTACCACACGTAGGTGGAGCGTACCAGCTCATCACTCTGCTTAGTTGAGAGCTGGAAGACAGATCCTGTGTAGTCGAACTGCTTCTCCTTGCCTCCATCCTGCTTCCCTACCTCTTTGTTCACGCCTCTCTCAGGCTGCTTCTCCTTACTGCCAGCTGCCTTCTTCTCCCCCTTTCCTCCTGAGTTGTTTGCTCTGTAACATTGCTGTCGCCTTGCTTGTTCCTCATCCCACATCCTTTTCCTGCACTCCCGCTTCATGTGCCCAATCTTCTTGCAATAATGGCACTCAACTGCAGGACGTGACCCTGCATTCTGGCCGCGTGCACTTCGGGTGCTAGCATTTGGTCCAGAGTGGGCGGACGACTGGGTGGACGCGGAGTTCCTCGTGGACTGGCTGTTCCGCGAGGGTTGAGCAGTGGACACGGCAACGCTCACACCTTGGTAAATCGCATTGCTTAGTATTCTCTCCTTCTCTCTTGTCAACTGCCGGTCGCGTTGCTCTGTTAGAAGCATCTTGCAAACGTATGCTTCTGTGAGCTCTGCTTCATGCTTGAACTTGAGTACCTTCCGGACGTCGTCCTAGTCTCCAGTCAGACCGTTGAGGAGAAAAGTCACGAACACAGGCTCAGAGACAGGAGCGTCTGTCACTGCGAGCGTTCTCCTCTTCCATGTTGCTCGTGCTGTGCAGGTGGAATGCCGCTCACGCGCGTGGAGTGGCGTCACCTTCGCCTCTGGCTCAGCACTTGTACAGGGCTGGTGGAGAACATCTCCACCACCAACGTAGTCTGCTGCTACTGCTGCTACAAACTGCTGAGAGCACCACCTAGCGCTCTGATACCATGTTGATTTTGTGATAGAGGCAGCAAGGACTAGGACCCTTACAGGTAGGATCTTTGGGTGATCAGCAGTGCAGCATGTACAATAGCAGGGCAAGGGTTGGGACTCTGGACTGAAATCTTGATTGATGCAAAGTACAAGTATGGTACATGAAAAGCTAAGCACACTAGGCTAGCACAGCTCCTGGCCCACAGAGGGGCAACGCCTTGCTAGGCCNGGTTGACTGGCCTCCAGGGTAGCCTCCACCCAGGCTGGCAGGCCTTGCCAGGCTTACAGGGGCCTTGGAGGGATCTCCAGCAGAGTCTTGGTCTTGAGCTCCAGAGTCAGAGGCTTGAGCAGAGCTGAGTTCTTGCAGAAAGCTGAGATGCTGAGATAGATCTGAACTGAGAGGAGCTTCCCCTTTTATACCTGTGAACCTGGCAAGTTGACCACCTGAAGGAGAAGCTTCCTTCAGGTGGTTCAGGTCTACTGCCTCTTGGGGAAGCTTCCTTTCAGGAGAAGCTTCCTGTAGGTCAGAGTTGTTACTGGCATCCTTGTAGGTTCAGGGAGAAGCTTCCTTGTTGAGGAAGCTTCATCAGGTGTTCAGGTGCAGCTTCTCCAAGAGGTTGCTTGCTCTGCAGGCTTTTCTCTGACGGCCGTTGATCTTGCCATGCTGTTGCATCAGATCCGTCGATCAGGTGCCTTTTGAAGCTTGTACCAGATTGGCCCATGCAGGTTGAAGGGCCCAGGCTCCATGCATGATGATGGTGATGCAGTGTGGACCTCATCCCAAGGGTGCATGAGTCTTGCTGAGTCAGTTAGAGGACTCCCTGACCAGGATAGCTATGCAGTGCTGCGCAGTAGGAAGCTCCCCTCCCTGCTAGAGCTAACTAGAGGCATGCGCAACCCCCTTGCGCATGCCAGCACACTATAATACACACCAGGCCCTTTAGACTGCTTCAGGGCTGGTTGCCAGATTTTATCTGGCCTGTATAGGAGAGAATTCCCAGTAGACGTGGACCCGGGAATTCACCGTAAAATCCGCAACTTTCCGTACAGTGCTCCAAATGTAGTGCCGTCTTCACCATATCGGAGCTTGACACCAGCGCAGTAATCGTACCTCTCAACATGGAGGACGCAGGATCAGACTAGGATGAAGCTAAGGTGGATGCCAGCCGCGAGGGCGTGCCTAGCAGTGACACCAACCATGACGTCCATCACCACAACAATAGCAGGCAAACACGCAATGCGCCTGCTCAAATGTCTGCACACTCATCTCGTGCACTGGACGATGGATAGGTGCCGTGGGCACCCTCCCGGTGGTAAACACCAAGCCGTGGAAGAGGATGCGATTAGTAGGTAATGTCACTGCCGGAAGCCACGGTGTCGGGGTCAACAAACGTTACCAGACGGGACGAGTTGCACCACCACAGTACGCCTAGAGAATAGAGTCTGACTAGCTGCGACTACTAATGCTGCTGCCACAAATGGAGCGAAGACTGCTCCAAGAACAGAAGGGGTGGCGGCGAAAGGTGTGGCTGCTGCTCCAAGCGGTAGACAACCCAGCCCTCGGAGATGGCAGACTCGAATCCATCATCGATCCTACGGAGTGAACGGCGCGCACCAATCCACGGGCCCCAGGGAGATGCTGGTCCACGACGCGTCTCGAAATGGAGATTGCCGCCGACACACAATTCGCTGTCGGCTGGGAAGACGAAACTGCAAGTGCTCTCGCAGCTGCCTCACTATGTAGTCCCCCCGTCACTGTTATTGCTGCTATGAAAGCTGCTACTGATGCGGTGGTAGTAGTTGGCCTAGCTCTACAACGTTTACGCTACCGCCACGCGCAAGCACTCTTCTGTGTTCGCTCTTTTTTCTCTTGCCCTCCGCCCCCTCTTTTTTTTTCTTCTTTTTTTTGTTTTTCGCTCTCCCCTCTTCTCGTCCCCAACCCCCTCCCCCCCTTTTTTTTCTCAACTTCTTCCTCAACCCCGGGTTTTCCCCTTGCCCGATTATGGAGTGCCCCCTAGAAAGGGGGCAGGTCAGGATTGGGAGGGGGGGATAAGAAAAGGAGGAGGCGATTTCAGGTCGCCCCCCCTCGATCCTTGCTCGCTCGCTAAAAAAAGTGAGCGAGGAAGTGAGCGAGTGAGCGAGTGCGAGGGAGGGAGGGGGTCCGCCCCTCTCTTTGTCCGTCGGCCGTTGGGGCGGACGGGGCCGACGGGCTCCTCCGAGGGGCCCCTCGAAAGGGGCTCGACGGGGTCCTCCAAGGGTCCCCTTGAGAGGGGGGGGGGGGCAAAGGGCCAACGGGCCCCCTCCAAGGGGCCTCTTTTTGGGGGCTCGAGGGGGTCCCTCTGACGGGAAACCCTCCGAGGAGGGCTGCGAGGCCCTCCTATAGCAGCAGTTGCAACGGCGGGTGCAGCTGCCACGGTTGCTACTGCTGCTGCTTTTGCTATTGCTACTGCTGTTGCTACTGTGCGCAGCAGCAGCAGTTGCTGCTGCTTGCTACTGCCGTCACTGCTACAACCGCTGTTGCTGCTGTTGCTACTACTCTGCGTAACAGCAGTTGGTACTACTTGAGACTACCGCCGCTACTGGTTGCTTCTGTCACCGCTACTGCTGCTACTGCACACTGCTGCTGCTACCGGTGCTGTTGCACGCTGCTGCTGCTGCCGCTGCTGCTGCAATGGCTATTGCTATTGCTGCTATGTGCTGTTGCTGTGAATGCTAGCGATGGACGCTGGTGCTGCTGCTACCGCCGCAGGTGCTGTTGTGAGCGGTTGCTCTGCCGCCACTACTCCTGCTATGCGGCACTACAACTGCCGCGGCTACTACGTCTGCTGCTGATACTGCTGTTGCCGCTACCGTTGCTAATGCAGCTGTGCACGGCTCACCACCCGTGTGGCGTTCACATGCAGTCATTTTGCGCTCCCTCACGCTACTCCCGGCGTGGCGTCACGTGGCGCGTTCTCTTCGCGTTCTGCCCACTACTACAACTTCTTCTGATCACATGCCCCCTTGTGCCCTGATACCAAATTGGAAATGAATTAGGGCATGCAGGTCCATGAAAACACGAACATGAGCTCTATGTGTGAGTACAATTCAAAACGACAAAAATTTGGCTAAGTCTGGAACGCATAATATGAAAGAACAAGGAAAGAGTACAAATGATCCCCTAGCGGGCTTATGTAGGGGCACCGGCAGCTAACCGCACCGAATCCTGTCACCCCTGCTGAACCCAAACGAGTCAGCAAGGAGAACACACTACGTCTACCACGATAACAATCAACGGTGGTCTCCTCAAGGCACCGGAACAGCTCTCTGAGTGCCCGGGTCTCGACCACCGAGAAAATACAAGCAGTGCTAGAAAATCGCAGAATTAGCGTCTAGACATCACGCACGGCTTTCTGAACATTGGAAGCACTACTACAACCACCGGATCTCCTTGTCACACCGGTACAGTCCACCGGGTGCGCGGGTCTCAACCCACCGAGAAAACTCTCCTAGGTCCCGACAAGCCCACAGGGCTGCCGGAACGCATCGAACGCGTCTCGCCGACGCTGTCGTAGATGCTGGAGAAGTCTCGGGACACTCCGGAGGCCCGTCGTGTCGTCACGCCCTCCTCTACCATATACCACCAACGTGGGTATATGGGTAGTCCATCGGCATCGGTCGTGACAGGTGGAAGCCACACAAACCAAAAGGTCATGTCCATAATCGTGCACATCGTTGACGCGGTCCTAGCTGAAACCAACGCATCACTCTCTCGAGAATGAGATTGCAACTACTGCACAAGCAATTACCGTGTAGCTAGGACGATTTCATGAAGCCCGGCTCGCACCTTTGTCGTCTTTTCTGCAGCCAGCAAGATTTTCTCAGTGGATTGGCAGGAGACCCTGTTTTGGCCGGTGCCCTATTTATGGGCCAAATAGCCTGGATACCCAGAAATTGTAAAATTTGACTCTCATCCCCCTGTAATTCGGAAGAATAGCAACAATATGTCCGTCGCTCGGAAGAAAAGCAACCATCCATGCACGCCATTGGACAAGAGCAACAATAATGCCACGGTTCTTTCAACTGTCAACAACTACCGGTACCTGCATTATATATTCTTGTTTAGTGCGCACCTCGTTGCTTTCCTTCACTCGAACACCAAATTCAAAGTGGTATATTGTTGCCCATACACTTGTGCAATGCATATGTCTGGATGCGACTTTTGTCAATATGACTCTCTTCTGTAAAGTGATATTTCGCAAGTCATGCGATGCATTAATTGTCTCTTCTAAGAGACAACTAAGAACACGTCAATGCAACAAATACGCCCTTTATGCACGTATGGCAGGTCTGCCAAACCTGCATGTTGACCAAATCCAGGGTGTCCAAGAGGGCTCATGAAGGTGGCACGTGCGGGGGTAACGGGTATTGGCAAACCATGCACACAGGAGGTAATGGGTCCATCACATGTCGAGCCATTGTCGAGGGTCATGGACATGACATGCAGAGCCCTTGGCTTCGTCACATGGTGACAGTTGGTCTCGTGCGGACTTCGACTGCTGGCGTGGTCAGTCGCCCCTCCCCCCCTAATCATGAGAAGGCTGTGCAGTCTGCGCGGCACCACGACGACCATTCCGAGGCATCGAGTGGACGAGGTGGAGCGTGGAGATTGTCTTAACCCTCTTCGTCAGACGAGGTGAGTCGACATGCAGGGTACGATACTCATATATCGCGTGCACCAAATGCCTAGGTACCCATTGTTTGTGCTATGGCGTCCCAAACTCGGGCAAGTGCCTTGAGGATGGGGGCTAGTGCCTCCGCTCGAGCGGTGCCCAATGACCACCGGTTTCATGTGCTGCGGTACTGCGTCCAAGAAGAGCCGCGCCCTCACCTCCCTCAGTCCCTTGTACTCCACACAAGGCTATCTCTGGCGGTCAGAGAGGTTTGCTTATGATGTCACAGTACCATCCTCCATGTGCGCTACCACGTCGCCAAGCGACCGTGCAAGCCGCTACCACGTTAGTATAATTGGATCCGAGGTAGTGCAACCTTGGTCGCCACGTACCCCCTGCACCACCTATTGTACTACCCGTTGAAGCACCAGCTGTACCACTTGCAGCACCACCCGCTGCACCACCCGCTTCACCACCTGCTACACCTCCGTCTGTACCACCCACTGCACCACCCGTAGTACCACCCGTCCCACCACCCGCTGCACCACCCGCTTCACCACCTGCTACACCTCCGTCTGTACCACCCACTGCACCACCCGTAGTACCACCCGTCCCACCACCCGCTGCACCACCCGCTTCACCACCTGCTACACCTCCGTCTGTACCACCCACTGCACCACCCGTAGTACCACCCATCCCACCACCCGCTGCACCACGCACTGTAGTATATAATACTCCAAGCAACCCCAGTCATGCTCGTCTTACCACTACCGCATCACAGCCTCGCTAGACACCGCTTGCCTAGGCTCGACCGGCTCAACCCACTTCATACAACCAGACTCCGACATGCTCTCTCGACGCACATTTCTCTACACAGCATCGCTTGGTGGCTCCTGCGTGTAGTCCTACTCTTGCTTAGACCCTATGCCTTAGCCGGTCCTCAGCAACGTCCGGCAACTGCTCCTATGCAAAACTACACTCCTAGTGGGGATGCACCACCACCAGTGGCTCCTACGCCTCGGGCCCCCGTCGATGGTGTTGCAAGTGCGAGTCTTGCGGGTGTTCCCAAACCACATACTTGCGCATAGTCCCCATCTTTGACACCCCACGAACTAGTCTGACTCGGGTGCCAAAGAAGAGCTGTTCTTCTGGCTGAATCGGGATCAGGACAATGAAGAGTGGGGAAGGCACTGGGATGAAGACGACATGGAGAATCGGCAACAGCTTTGGATGGAGCCTCGCTCCCTGGAGCAGACTGAGACCCCACCTATACACATGCATCTCGGGGCAAAAAATGTGTCCACAGTCATAGTGTTTTTGCCAGTTAATGGGCTCTTTCATTTTCTATGCCTCGTCTTCATGCCTTTTCATGTTATCCATGATGCAGTCACAACTTTGAGGGTGTTGAGCCATGATTCACCTCCTTCATTCACCATGATGATGTCCCATGCATCACGCGGTTTTGTCACTTGTATGACATATGATGTGTCCGTGTTACTATAGGAACATCGGACAGCTCCCCTGGCATCACATCAAAGGAGCGGAAGGCCAATGAGGATGAGCTTCTTGAAGGCCAAAATTTCTGCAACATGGCTTCCTGTCGGGCAGCGATCAAAGACTACCCCCCTGATATTCAAATTCAGCGTTTGAGATTTTAGGAATTATGTGATCCTTCATTTTGATGTGATTTTTTTGGTTTGACTTAATTTTGTGATCCTTATTGGTCGAATTCGTGGAAAATTGATACTGGGCAAGGTCAATATTCTGGTGTACTTTATTTTCAACGAACATGTGGTGCGAGCATGTTCTCCGCACGCATCCATATTTTAAAATCTCACTTCGATCAGTGCTCTTCACTCTTTGCACGCGCATTGTCAGACTGTTTTACAGCTCATCGGAATTTGAAGCGACTTCCCCTCCATGGAAGTCGAGCTCGATCCGCATAGAAAGAAGCCCTACACCATGTTTTCCTCAGTCGTACAATATGAAGTAAAGCAGAGGTCCGGTAACTGTTAACCAAAAAATGAAGCCTAAATTCTGACGAAGGAATTTTCTACATTTCCAGTTTCCCTTTCCGTTGAAAGGAAAACTGGCGTGGATTTCAACGATACAGAAAATAGTTATAATCAAAAGTAAGAATCAGGGGGATATGCCGTGTCGCACCGTTTCGGCCTTGCATGGGTTTGCAGTGAGCAGGGCTGCATTGACGTGCGATGTGTGGAGGCCATTACAAAGGGCTGAGCCTGGAACATTCGTGCCGTGGTGAGCTCTAAACTCGGGGTTGTGAAGTTGTCACATGTGGTTCAAGGCCACTGTTGCACACTGACCATTGGACGGGGTAGTCCGGCACGTATGACGAGGTAGATCATGGACAAGATCTCAAGTCAGATGGACAAGGATCCAACCACTCATATGACAATCCTACACGCAATCATCAAACCCGCGGACGGGGTGTAGGTGGAAAACTGCACGCTTTACATTGCTCGTTCACTGGCCTTGGCTCAATTTATGGGCGTTAAGGCCAAAACCCGACGTTATTTCGTGTCACCCTCTGAGGAGGTGAGGTTCACCTGTAATATCTTTCCATGTACACATCTAAAAACACGCGAAGGTACACGCATACACATAAACTATCAACTCATTTTATGTCATTGTTTTGTCTTCGTACATCTGAAACGTGTTGACCTGTCGATGCATGTGGTGGTCGAGATGGACAAGACTGACTAGTTCAAGTGGGCCTTCCTGGAACTCAGGCCACACGCCTGGGATAGGATTACTCCCGCAGAATCATTACTTTGGATGGTACCTTCTTGAAAAATGGCCACAAGTAAGTCATGTTGATCGCGCAAGATTTTGATACCAACAAACATGCAGTACCCATGATCTGTGCACTAGTTTCCAATGAGAACGAGGACTCATGGATGTGGTTATATCTGTAGTTGAGAATTGCATACCCCACTACGTCAGCTCAGGGTGCAGTCATCATCTCAGAGAGGAAGGCGGGTTTGGCCAAGGCACCAGAATGCCATCGGCCCGGCACAACTCACACATATTGTGCATGTCACTTGCAGAAGAACGCACATGAAAAGTTCGGCAAGAAGGCCACCTACTGGGCTTGGATATGTGTGCAAGCCCTCATGCACGAGCAATTCCACCTCCGGAATCTACGGGCTGTGAGCAGACGCGTGGCCAATTATCTCATCCCTGGGCCCGATGGACAAGGCGGTATCCCTCTCCACAAGAGGACAACTTACATGTGTCCGGTTCTGCATGGTGACCACATCACCAACAACACTTCAGAGTCCCTCAACGCATGCCAAGTATCGCTACGGAAGCTGTACCCGTTATACTGTTTCATGCAAGTGTACTACTTTGTGTAAAGGATGATGGCAGAACAACCTGAGTAAATTGTGAACTGCAACGAAGCCACTGCCCCTCCCACAAAAAGAGGCTTCTCCACAGCTCCACAGCGGCCACGGACTACCAAGTCGTCATAGAGGGGCCTCACTCTTCCATGGTGCGGGGTCCCACAAACGTGAAGCAACGATTGGACCTCTGGCGCTTGTCTTGTCTACGGCCACTGGCGTGAGTTTGGACAGCCATGTCAGCAGCACACATGTGCTGTCATGATGGAGACCAGCGAAGACCCAACAGCACGCGTGGACGTTGGGCAGAATCATATGTACCGGAGCCAGGCATAAGGCAACCCCATGACTTCGATATCATTAAAGGGGATCCGCACTGCTTGGGTGGGTTGGGGCCAACCAGGAACACGCCGCGGATGTGGGAGACCCAGGATTTCTCGCATGGAGAGCGAGCCACTTCGTAGGTGCAGTTTCATCTGCCCCAAGTGCGGCCGCAAGGGCCACACCAAGAGGAAATGCCCCAACCCAGCAGCACCCCATCCTGACCAGGGAGCAGCTCAGCTCCGAGCAGACCGTACGGGTGCAGCAGCAGGTGCACCACAAGCAATGGCATCAGCAACAAATCAAAAGGTACAGCAGCAAGTGGGGAGAGAGAAAATGTAGCAGCAAAAGACGACTCGAACCCAGAAGACTACGACCTTGAAGCAGATCCGCGGGGGTCTTCCACTGATGAGGAGGTTATTGAGGTGGCAGAGGACAACTTCGGCGACAACGTTTCGGACAGCGGCAGTGAAGACTCTCTTTGGTACGCAGCAGAGCCTGAACAGGGGCTGCTAACACAAGAGGAGAATGAAGCAGAAGGTGTGTGGTTGATGGACGAGTATTGGGGGCTGGAGGATGATACAAAAGATGAGGTAGAAGAAGAAGAAGAGGGAGAGGGAGATGCTAAGGAAGTGGGAAAGCAGAAGGAGAAGTGGAGGTGAACTGTGGTGTGCGTGGTGTTGAAGCTCTCTGGATTTAAGGTACGTATCTTTCACTAAATTCATCTTTCACTTAATATTAGCCTTTCATGGGCAACCTTCTAATCCATGGCAAACTGTCACTGTGCAAGACTACAACCGCCAGGCCTTTGAATGCCTTGATCATGGCTCGTCATGGACATTACACGGTGGGGATGCAAGTGTACTTGGAGGCAGTAGTAGCATGAAAGAGGCAATCCGTGTGTTGGATGCCGACCCAGAGATCATGTTTGACCATGCTTGCTAACTTAAAAAAATGTTTTTTTTTGGTCCAAATAGCTCGCATACACATAAAACGCAAAGTGTGACTCCTATCCGCCCAGCACCGGCAAAAAAAAAAAACCCAAAAAGCCCAGCCCAAAATCGTGAGTGCTCGCGGCATGCGTCGACGGCCGAGCCAAAAAAAATTGGGACATGGCCTTCCGGCCAATCTACGCCAGCGGAGAAGCGCTGATTGCATACCTACTCAGCCGTCGATTAGCTACTGTTCGATCAACGGATTAGCAACTTTTGACACTGATAATTGATCTGCCGGAGCCCTCGATCACGAGGGTGTCTCAGCCAGCAGCGTAAGGGAAACATCAACAAACGTATGGAGTCTGACCATCAGACCTATGTTTGAAGCAAAAAACCAAATTTAAACTAATTTCATATGAACTCGAACGGTTTGGGTTTTATTTTTTGCACGGGCACCTGCCGGGACCCATGGTAGCTGAGCCCGGCAGGTTCCCTTTCAATGCATGGGGAGTCTTGAACTCCCCAAAAACCTCACACAAACCTCCACAGGAAGTATCACAAACCCCAATTTTTTTGCGTTTGTGATACTTGGTGGATGAGGTCCATGTCATGCGTCGACGATGCAAGACATGGTCCCTAAACATAGCTTTCTCTCCCTTTTTGTTTTTACTGGCGTGGCGGTCGTGGCGTCAGATGGGTAGTTAGGTTATTTCTCGCTTGACGACGGGGGGATAAGTTATTTTGTTCCAAAAACTGGGTATATGTGACTTGCACCCAAAATATTTTCCAAACTGTTCAATTAAATTCCCTCCGTCATGTAGGCTAATGCATACGAGTCACATAGTGGTGTGATCAGCTAGTCATACGAAGCCCAAATACTGTTGATATGTAAGCCAAGAGTTCCTTCATTTCCAATCCTCTATGCCATTTTGAAAGAAACACAATGGACTGCGCTTAGTTTTCAACAACACTGTTAGTGGCGACTTCATTCC
This sequence comes from Penium margaritaceum, assembly GCA_023375785.1. NCBI lineage: Eukaryota > Viridiplantae > Streptophyta > Zygnematophyceae > Desmidiales > Peniaceae > Penium > Penium margaritaceum. Next base: position 7,905 of record SZWC01010747.1, on the reverse strand, counting down.
TTTGTGGTCTTGGAACATGCTACTTGATTTTACAAGTTGAAGAGGAATGGAGGCGTCTATTGTCGACGGTGTATTATAGCACAATTCCAAAACCATGTCACACCCTTCCTTTGTCAAACATCGATCTCAAAGACATCTTTTACAATGGTGTTCAAGACTCCGTCGATGGGTTTGAAGTGAATCCTGATCCATCGGTGGCAATCAGACGACGTGGCCAGTTGTGCCCCATGTGTGACATCATAGGATGGATCCACACGCACCCCCGCGTGTGCAGCAGTGGCTTGTAAATGGCATGCCAGGTCCATTTGAGGAATGTTAGAATGTCGAGCATGTCATTCACTTCTATTCTTGTAGACGTGAAGACCTCATTGAAATCTGAAGCAATTTCTAAACATGTGTTTCCACGTACATGGAGGGTGTACGCTCTTCTTTCCTGCATGGAAAATGAGATATTTTGTCTTGTGATAACTGGGATGTCCGGCAGTCTGGTATGTAAAAAATGAAAGAGACACCTAGAAGGCATGTTATTTGACTGCGAGTGGGGAGGGCGTCATATCGGACGACGATGGAGCAGCTTAGCACCAAGGGTAAAGCACATCTCAAATGAGTCAACGGGAGGTCTTCCCAAGTTCTTTGAGTCCCACATATGCTTGTTCTTCATCCACCTGACCCATGCATCATAAAGGTCCATTAGGGGAGGTGGCGGGAGGATGACTCCCAATGCACCCACTTCTGGTACATCTGGATCTCGTCCCAATTTCTGGAGGGGCGGCAATGGATGACCTTTGAGCGACAAGGGAAGACATGAGTTGGATTGAGGCAGGTGGAAAGAGAGCTGTTCAGACTTGAAATGGGCCATTGGGAAAGGTGGGTCTTGAGGTGGATCTGGCCTCATGCCCGTTCAACGACGTAAAATTCATCTTGAATGAGGCGGAAGTACCGGTGGGTGGGGGCTATATTCATCTAATCAAATGTTTCACCGTCGGCTCTCGCTCATTGGTGTGAAAGAAAACTGACAACACGTGTCACATTCCATGATGCACACTTCCGGTTCATCTAGAAAGGGGCAGGTTGCATACACAAAATAGCATTTCACTGGTACACATTGTGAAAATGCATGTGACACATGTTTTTTGAAATTTGAAACACCGTTCAATAAGGTCGAGGTCACATTATATGTTCTCTACCCATACGTCACAAGGAATCATGTCATGATTCACAGCCTAGCACACCACAGTGGGCTCAAATGGACCCATGGCTGCCAGTGAGGAGGGTACCATATCGGACGGTGATGGGGCGCTTTAACTTTCAGGGTCTAGCACATGTTTTTTGGGTCGGCGGGAGGTGGTCCCCATTCCTTTGAGTCTTGCATGCACTTTATCTTCGTCCACTCAACCCACACATCATAAAGGTCCGTTAGGGAAGGTGGCGGGATGATGACTCCACTTGCAGCCACTTCTGGTTTGTCCTGATCACACTCAATGACTCGAGCGGCAGCAATGAACATCCTTTCAGCGACATATGCGGCGGACATGCCATGAATTGGGTTGAAGGTATGCCGCGTAAAGAGAAGTAGAAAATGCACTCCAGAGGCTTCCCTTTTCATTTTCTGGTCATAGAACGGTTCGCGCTTCAAACGGGCTTTCCGATACCTTATACAACGTCACTAAAATTCTGCCAAACATGTCGGGGAAGTATCGGTAGAAAAACGGAAGATTCATCCCTGCACAGGTGTCACCAACGGTGCTCGACCATTTGTTGGAAAGAAATCCGATAACACATGTCACATGCCGTGATGCACACAAATCTTCTATTCAATAAGGAAACTTTACATACGCTAGTGTTTGCATTAAACCTTCTCTCAAGATTGGATGGTTTGTGCAAAGCAGTTGTGGTGAAAAGTTCAACATCTGAGCCTCAGCTCCTGGTTTGGAGATTAGCCGCAGGTTCTTCTTACGGGTTTCACTCCATTAGTATTCAAGTGTCAGCGAATAGTGCTTGGGCTACGGAGTTATTTTCTTAGCTTGTGTCTCGGATGAGTATGAACTTTTAGCACATGGGCGGTTTGTTGCTTTCTCGCACTCCGTTGATACCTGCATTATTTCTTGCAGTCCATTGATACCTACGATATACAATATAAAACGTTGGCATATGGGATATATAGCTCCAACAACTGGGTATATGTGACTTTCTTCCTTTATTCATTCGCTTCACGCACCTGCTTGAATCCAAGATGTGGTTAGGTTTTTTTCCGCAGGGCTCATGTTTCTGCATGCATAAGACCAAATGACACCTATTTCTGCTGAGTGGGTGACAGAAGAAGTGTTTTTGAGCAGTTCCTACGAGGTTGAATTACAGCAAGGTGTTGCACCTGCAGCGCCTATTTATATTATTGGTCACTTTCCATCTCTCTTTGAAACTCCCTTATCAATGCTCTAACGTGCATGTGTTGCTTGCCATCATGTCAGCTTGTTGAGGCAATATCGTTTAGTTAGCAGTAGACTAGTCACTAGTAGTAGACTAGTCACTAGTAGTAGACTAGTCACTAGCAGTAGACTAGTCACTAGTAGTAGACTGGTCACTAGTAGTAGACTAGTCACTAGTAGTAGACTAGTCACTAGTAGTAGACTAGTCACTAGTAGTAGACTAGTCACTAGTAGTAGACTAGTCACTAGTAGTAGACTAGTCACTAGTAGTAGACTATTCACTAGCAGTAGACTAGTCACTAGTAGTAGACTCGTCACTAGTAGTAGACTAGTCACTAGTAGTAGACTAGTCACTAGCAGTGGACTAGTCACTAGCAGTAGACTAGTCACTAGTAGTAGACTAGTCACTAGTAGTAGACTAGTCACCAGTAGTAGACT
>SZWC01010746.1:58224-88441 GCA_023375785.1 Penium margaritaceum | reverse complement strand
GTCTGCTGTCCGAGTTGCGTCAGTCTGTCATATCCATCACGTTGCATTGTGACAATGAGAGTGCCATGGCCATCGCCGACAATGACGGCGTGCATCACACACGCACAAAGCACATCAACGTTGAGTATCACTATGTGCGTTCGTTGTTGCATGACGGCAGCATCAGCATCCTATGGGTTGAGACAGTACGGGAGTTGGCTAACTTCTTGACCAAGGCACTGAAGCGCGACTCGTTCAAGAAGGTTGTGAGTTCAGTCAGCATGGGTCCGTGAGTGACTTTCTCTGTCCCTGCTTGCGTTTCTGCCTGGCCTGGGGGAGTTTGGTCGTTGACTGTGACTGTGTCCGAACATGTGCACTACGCTTGTGAGTCATGGGGGAGTGTTGGTTTTTGTGCATCTCTCATTGTACTTTGTTGTGTCCTGCTGGCTTGTGTACATCAGCGTGCAGATGACTGACGACGAGACTTGACGCTGTTGGAGTGTCGCTCATTGGAGCCGACGCACGCCGAGGCCCACTCACCCTTCACTGGAGCCTCCTCCCTCTGGCGATGCGCTTAGCTCCATCGGCAGGCCTCCTTGGCGGTCGGGCCGCCGGCGGTCACTGCCACTGCAGATGCTGTCTGCATGCACCTAGCGCTGTGTTTGGTTGTGGCATTGCGTCTGCAGCATCATGCAGTGCCTAGGGTCCATGTCTCTTGCTGTATGGCCCTGTTTGGCATCACTGACTGTTGTAGGCACTGCCTGGGTTCGGGCAGCCATAACTCTTTGCTGCCTTTATTTCTAGCTGATTTTGACCACACGACTGCGTTCAGAGTGTCGGTATTATGGTATGGTCCAGTTTTCAGGCAAAACGGACGACGCCCGGGTTTTGGGCTGTCGGGCGTCTGGCAGAGCTCATCGAGAAAACCCTGCCTGCCAGAAAGTAGGTATAGGACTATTTTCTGATTGGCTGGTTAGCTGAGTAACAAGTTCTACACTAGTGGGGGGGAGCTAGAACTTGGAGGGGTCTCCCATTGTTGCTTATTTTTCATTCCTAATGAGTCACTTTCAGTTTTCAGCTGCTTTCTGGCGCTAACACTGGCGCACACGTTTCTAAGTAATAAACCCAGAGCATCTAGACTTAGACTGTGGAGCAGCAGACTGATGGGGCACCAGACTTAAGCAACGAGCGTGGAAGCCCGCATGCTGCATCAACAACGCCGCTGCCCCAACCTGCTTCCTAGGTTTTCCAGCTATAGCTACCGTGACGCACGACGGGTGACACACATGACAGTGTCTGTTTGTCCTAAACCGGTCCAAAACCATTGTTTTGGCCGTAACTCTGCACATAGGTATCTAAACGCAACACCGTCTTAACCTAGAGATGCAGAATCTCAAGCCGGATGCTACGTTTGGTCATACACACGTGTGTGTGACCAAACGTAGAAAATACAAAACATGCAAATCGGGCTTGAAAGGCAGTCCACCGAGAAAACTCTAGCGTCTACAGGAAAACCGCAAACTACCCCGGCAAGCACCAAGGATGTCGTGGGAGCTATCTGGCAGCTGTTCGTGGGTGGAGCCTATTGGTTTTCGTGCATCTCTCATTGTACTCTGTTGTGTCCTCCTAGCTTGTGTACATCGGCGTGAAGATGACTGACGGCGAGACTCGACGCTGCTGGAGTGTCGCTCGGTGGAGCCGACACACGCTGAGGTCCACTCACGGTTCGCTGGAGCCTCCTCCCTTTGGTTACGCGCTCAGCTCCATCGGCAGGCCTCCTCGGCGGTCGGGCTGCCGGCAGTCATTTCCACTGCAGATGCTATCTGCATGCACCAATCACTGTTTCTGATTGTGGCAATGCGTTTGCAGCATCATGCTGTGCCTAGGGTCCATGTCTCCTGCTGTATGGCCCTGTTTGGCATCACTGACTGTCGTAGGAACTGCCTGGGTTCAGGCAGCCATAACTCGATGCTGTTGTTTTTCTAGCTGATTCTGACCGCACGACTGCGTACCCAGCATCGGTATTATCGTATGCTCCAGTTTCCAGGCAAAACGGACGACGCCCGGGTTTTGGGCTGCCGGAAGTCTGGCAGGGCTCACCGAGAAAACCCTGCCTGCCAGGAAATAGGTCCAGGACTATTTTCTGATTGGCTGGTTAGCTGAGTAACAAGTTCTACACTAGTGGGGGGGAGCTAGAACTTGGAGGGGTCTCTCATTGTTGCTCATTCTTCATTTCTAATCAGTCACTTTCAGTTTTCAGCTGCTTTCTGGCGCTAACACTAGCGTGCGCGTTTCTGAGTAACAAACCCAGAGCTTCCAGACTTAGACTCTAGAGCAGCAGACTGAGGGGGCAGCCGACTTAAGCAACGCGCGTGGAAGCCCGCACGCTGCATCAACAACGCTACTGCCCTAACCTGCTGCCTAGGATTTCCAGCTTGGTATCAGAGCCAAAGCGTAGCAGCAGCAGCAGAGGACTGGCGTACAGGTGCCAGACAACGCCGGCGGACCCCCATACACGTGAGTGCAGGGGAAATGCTGCCGGATTTTTTCCAGCAGCATTAACCCGCCTGGTGGTGGCGTCAGATTTTTTCCCATGGCCACTGGGCTACGGGAAATGCTGCCGAAGTTTTTTTGGCAGCACTGACCCCCACGCGTGATGCGAGGAGGTGAGCGGCAGGCCGCGTCCGACACCTGCGGGCGACGACACACGCTGGAATGTCACCTAGGTGTAGTGACTGGTGACTGGCACCAGAAAGCAACAGCAACAGCCTGAAGCAGCGGCAATCGCAGGCAACGGCAGCGAGCAGTGGCAGCAGCAGCCAGCAGCAACTGCGTGTAGCAGCAACAGCAGCTTGTAGCAGCCCGCAGCAGCAGTAGCCCGCAACAACAGCAGCCCGCAGCAGCAAGCAGTAGCGGCAGTCAGCAGCTGTAGCCTGCAAAAGCAGGAGTAACGGTAGCAAGTAGCAGCAGCAAGCAGTAGCAGCAGCAAACAGCACCTGCAGTTGCGAGCAACAGCTGCAGTAGCGAGCAACAAGAGTAGTAGGCTACAGCAGCCGTAGGAGCAAGCCGCAGCAGCAGCCTGCTATAGCAGCAGGAGCAGCGAGCAGCTACCGGCAGCAGCCAGCAATGGCTGCTGCTACTCGCAGCCCGTAGCTCGCCGCAAGCGACGGGCTGCGGGCAGCAAGCCCGCTGTTTGCTGCGAGCAGCGGGCTTGCTGCCCGCTGCCTAGAGTGAGCACCAGAGCCAGTTGTGAAAAACGAAAGAAGAAGAAAAAAAACAGGAAAAAAAACCCCCCACCCCACCATCTTCTCTGCCGCGGCTGCTGCAGCTGCCATAGTTGCTGAAGCAGCCATAGCAGCCGTAGCAGCCCGCAGCACCAGCAGCAGTTACTGTTGTAACTACAGCAGCAGCAGCTACAGCAATAGCAGCTGTAGCAGCAGCAACAGCAGCTACAGCAGCAACAGCAGCAGCATCTGTAGCAACAACAGCAGTAGCAACAGTAGCAACAGTAGTAGCAGCAGCAGCTGCAATAGCAGCAACAGCAGCTGCAGTAGTAGTTGCAACAGCGGCCCCAACAACCGCCGCTGTTGATGTCAGCATCCCACTACTGATGTCACTGCTAACGTCACTACTGACGTCATCAACAAAAAAGGGGGAAGGGGAAAGAACACAAAAGGGTGGGCAGAGAGTCATCTACGACAACTGCCTTACCGACAACGCGGCGACCGCTGCTGACGTCAGCCACCCTAAGCTGACGTCACTGCTGACATCAGCAAAAAAACCCCAAGGGGCACCAAACCATGGCTGGCAGCCCGAGTGGGGAGGGGTCCTCCTATATTGGGAGGACCCCCAGTCCCCCTTTCTTGCAGCGGCTACAGCAGCAGTAACGGCATCAGCAATAGCAGTAGCAGCAGCAACAACAGCAGTAGCAGCAGTAGCGACGGTAACAGTAGCAGCAATAGTAGCAGCAGTAGCAATAGCAGCAGTAGCAGCAGCAGTAGCAGCAGTAGCAGTAGTAGCAGCAGTAGCAGCAGCCCTCTGGCATTGTTGGTGGCAACCCTGACCCCCTGGCTGCTCTTCAGCAATAGCTTGCCGCCTTGACATCCCTCCAGAGAATGCCAGCCCAGCTGTGTCTGCTGCCATGCACTACCTAGCGCAGCAGAAGACTCAATGCCAGCGGCAGACGGTGGCCTCCGTCCTTGGCCCCACTCTGGGGGCCGGCCGCAGGCAGAAGGACTTTGAGATGCTGCCACCGCCGCTTCAGGCCGGCGAGTAGTTCCGGAGCTGGGAGCTCAGCTTCCGGACCTGGGCACAGGGTGAGGGCCTGTGGGCATACTACACCCTCCCGTATGACCCCACCTTGGCCGACTAGTTGTATGACGCTGGTCGTGCCATACGTGCTGTAGACCCTGTCGCCCCTCCGGCTTCCCGCCTCTCCCTAGAGCCCTTCCTTGGCGACTTCACCGCTGGCGCCACCCCAGATCCTGCAGTCGCGTGGCATGTCCTCACTCATCCCCATTGACTATCCAGTGAGGCTGAGACCAGCCGCCTGCTGCGAGAGTTCAACTCTCTGCACATGAGGGAGACCGAGACGGTCACCGCCTACTGGCAGCGGGCGGAGGACATCCTTTGTCGCCTCGTCACCTCTGCCACACCCTCCCTGGCTGCGCTCCTCACCATCAAGCGCGGTGGCACCGACGTGTACGCGGACGTCTTCGTGCACTACTCTCATGACATCCTCTCCACCATGGCGGTCCAGGGCACTCTCATGCCCTGGGCATACGAGCTCTTCCTCCGGATTGAGGAGGCTTGTATCGAGTCCCGACTCCAGCGCACGGAGGCCCTCGCCTCCCCTGGCGTCACCTCCGTGGCCGTTGCCTCCCCCGCCGCAGCTACCTCATCGTCGTTGGGGAAGAAGCATCAGAACAGGAAAGGCAAGGGTCAGCAGCAGCAGCATCAGTCGTCAACCGGGTCTAGCGGTGGCGTCTCGGTCTGCCACAACTGTGGTCAGCCGGGGCACGGGTGGTACACGTGCCCTCTACCAACGAACGAGGCGCGCGTCATCGTCACCATGCATCGCCAGCGAGAGCGCCGTCTCACCTCTGTCACCGTAGCTGTCACCGGCTCTGACGCCTCGGCCTCGACCAGCAGCTCCACCACTCTGGTAGCTTTGCCCGTCCTGCCGACACCAACGCCGCAGCCACACCATCCGCAGCCGTCGGTGCCTCCGTTTCCTTCACCGGCACAGTCCTCCTCCTACCCGGGCTCCGGTGCCATCACTCCGCACTCCGTCTACACTCCCGGATCGTCCTCCCATGAGCTTCAGCTAGAGCAGTTCATCACGATCCAGCTCGGCCTGCCTTGCCCTCCTCCCCAGGGAAGTGCGAGTTGCATCACCTCCTGCTCTCCTGCAGAGCCCTGCATGACTAAGACTGAGCTGCGGTCGTGTCTCGTATCCTCGTTTGTCTCGTCGTCCCGTGGTCTCCTCTACCCCTTTCCATGATGACGTTGCGTGGCTTGACGATTAGCAGTCTCGGTTCGCGCCTCCTTCCACCGCGTCCGTGTCCCTTGCTTACTGCCATGCGACCGTTAGCGATCTAGCGACCCCGGTCGAGGACCCTGCTGAGACCTGGATCATCGACTCCGGGGCCACGCATCACATGACGGCCTCTTGTGAGGCCTTTAGTATGCGCGGTCTTGTAGGCGATGTCTCCGGTGTCCGGACGGGCTCCGGACAGGTGTTGCCTGTCCGTGGTGTTGGTGTCGTTTATTTCCGTGGTCTTGCCGGTGACGTCTTTCTGACCGATGTCCTCTTCGTCCCAGGTCTCGAGCACAACCTCCTGTCCGTCACTGCCCTTGACCGTATGAGTATGGACGTTGTGCACTCGCGTGCTGTTGGCACTGTGTCGTTGCGTTCGTCTGGTCTTGTCGTACTACACGCCACCGCGCGTGGCAACCTGTGGCATGTACCTCACCTCTCCTCCTCTCCTTTCATCTCCTCCCCGTCGGCCGCCATAGGCCATGTGTTTGTCACCAGCATGCTCTCTCCTCAGCACACCCACCTCCTGCACTGCGGCCTTTACCACGTCCGCTCTGCCACCGTAGACAGCATGTTCCGCACCTAGCCCGCCAAGGGCTTTGACGGAGACTTTCCCTCTCCCGTGCCCCACCGAGTGCATTGATTGCGCTTAGGGGAAGATGTACCGGTCCACGTGCCCTTTGTCTTCCTCCCGTGCATCCGCCCCTCTCGTCCATTCGGATGTCATGGGCCCTCTCCCCACCGAGTCCGTAGGCGAGCATGGCCGCTATGTCCTCACCCTCAGTGACGACTATTCTCGCTATCACTGGGTCTTCTGCCTTTGGCAGAAGAGCGATGTCGCCCGAGCCATCCAGGGCTGGCTTGTCCTTGCGGAATGCAAGTGTGGCCGCTCTCTTCGCCGCTTTCGCTCCGATCGCGGTGGTGAGTACATGGGTGACAGCAAGACCTTTCTCGCCTCCCGCGCGATCCACCATGAGACGTCTGCGCCCTACACGCCCGCCCAGAACGGTGTCTCCGAATGGTGGAACCGTACCATGGCCGACGCCGTTTGCACCATGCGGGTCGAGTCAGGTCTCTCCGATGGCTTCTATTTTGAAGCCATTGCCTACATGACCTGGGTCTGGAACCGGATTCCCCACGGCCCCCTTCCCCGCCAGTCCACGCCGTACCAGCATTGGTGCGGTCAGCGCGCTGACCTCCGCCCAGCTCGCATCTGGGTCTACGTGGCCATTGTGTGGCTGCCCGTCCCGCAGCACGGCGAGAAGCTCGCCCCCCCGCGGATGTCCCTGCACCTTCCTCGGTGTCTCTCGTCAGTCCAAGGCCTGGCACTTTCAGGATCCCTCCTCGCAGTGCATCGTCAAGTCTCGCGATGTCCTATTCTTTGAGGACCTGTTTCCCTTCAACCTCATTCACTCCGGCTCGTCCGTGTCTATCCCGTCGTGTGGGGGAGTGGTGAGTCCGTCCTCCGTCTTGCCGCTTCCGGGTGACACATCCCTCAGTCCCTCCGAGCCGGCATCCACAGTCGAGTCAACAGGCCCCTCCGGGCCAGCAGCTCCTGTCGCGTCCACTGGCCCCTCCGGGCCAGCAGCCCCAGTGGTGTCCACTGGTCCTTCCGGGCCGGCAGCCCCAGTTGCGTCCACTGGCCCCTCCGAGCCGGCAGCCCCAGTGGCATCTACTGGCTCCTCCGAGTCGGCAACCCCAATCGTGTCCGCTGGCCCCTCCGAGCCGGCAGCCCCAATCACGTCCACTGGCCCCTCCGGGCCAGCAGCTCCAGTTGCGTCCACTGGCCCCTCCGGTCCAGCAGCCCCAGTCGCATCCACTGGCCCCTCTTGGCTAGCAGCCCCAGTTGCACCCGTTGACCCCTTTGGGCCAGCAGCCCCGGTTGCATCCGCTGGCCCCTCCGGGCCAGCAGCCCCGGTTATGACTGCTGGCTCCTCTGGGCCAGCAGCCCCGTCTGCCTCCGTTGGCCCGTTAGATTCAGTGCCATCGCCTGCCTTGCCAGGCTACACACGTGGCCCAAGCGGCAGCCTCCGACCCAGGCCGTCGGTGAGCGCGCAGACCGTCACACTGCTTTCCGTGGTGCCTCGACCCCCCGTGGCTCCACGTGTCTCCTCCACTCCCACGGTCGTGAGTGGGGATCCTGGCACCAAGGCCCTCGGCTTGACCACCTTGGCCATCATTGCAGACCTTCACCCGGGCACTACACTTGGCTACGTCATGCTTCATCATGAGCATCAGCACGCTGTCATGGCTGCACTCACGTGCATCCCACCTGGGGCTCGAGATGCACATGTTCTCTCAGTCCGCTCCACAGCACGCCCGGAGGACCCAGCCACCCTACGCGATGCACGAGCCTCTCTTGAGGCCGCAAACTAGGATGCTGCCTGCGTTGATGAGCTCGCTGCTATCCGACAGCACCACGTGTACGACCTCGTCAACCTTCTTCCACGTCGGAAGGCCATCGGTGCCAAGTGGGTCTTTCGGTGCAAGTGGAAGCCCGACGGGTCCTTGGACAAGTACAAGGCCCGCCTTACAGCCAAGAAGTTTGCCCAGATTCTTAGGGTCGATTACGATCAGATCTTTTCCCCAGTTGGCCGGTTCTCCACTAGTTGGGCGCTCTTAAGACTGGTCTCCCAGCATTGGTGGGAGCTGCATCAGATGGATGTTAGCAACGATTTTCTCCATGGCTCACTAGAGGGTGAGGAGCTCTACATGGTGCAGCCCTTAGGCTTTGACGATGGCACTGGGAGAGTCTGGCGGCTGTGGAAGGTCCTCTATGGCCTGAAGCAGTCGCCTCGCTGCTGGAACCAGGAGATCGGCAGCACACTCCTTCGCGGCGGGCTCCAGCGCAGCACCGCGAACCCCGCACTATTTGTGAGTCCGCGAGGCCAGACTTTCGCTGCTGTTCTGGTTTACATCAACGATCTCCTCATTGCGTCGCCAGACACGGTTGCCATCCAGTGTGTCAAGGACTTGCTGCACGCTACCTACCAGATGAAGGATCTCGGACCTGCCAAAGTCTTCCTGGGCATGGAGCTCGAGCATGATCGCTCCCACAGCGTCCTGCACATCCACCAGGCTTCATACGTGCAGACTCTGTCCACCGGCTTTGGGAGGACCTGCCACTCGTGCCGAGCGCATCTTCACCCATGTCACCTGATGGCCAGGTGAAGCTGAAGAGTCCTGACCCAGCTGTTGTGGAGGATTTAGTTGACGTGACCACGTACCTGCGAGTCATCGGGCCACTGATGTTCCTGGCGACGACGACGCGCCCAGACATCGCGTTCGCCTTGAACCTCATGACCCAGTTTTCTTAGGAACCGCGTCACCTCCACTACGAGGCCGTGATCTGAGTACTGCACTATCATGTCGACTCCTCACAGAGGTCTCATGTTCTGCCGCCAGCCGTCCGTTGTCGCGGTAGGGTAAACCGACAGTGACTCGGCTGGCAGACTGGACGGTAAGAGTCGCACAGGCTAGATCTTTCTGATTGGCGGCACAAATGTGTCCTAGCGTAGTGGCAAGCAAGGGTGCATTGCACGCAGCACGACTGAGGCTGAGTACATTGCTCTTGGCTCAGGCGCGTGGGAGAGCATGTGGGTGCGTCGTCTGTTGTCCGAGTTGCGTCAGTCTGTCGCATCCTTCACGTTGCATTGTGACAATGAGAGTGCCATGGCCATCGCTGACAATGACGGCATGCATCACACACGCACAAAGCACATCAACGTTGAGTATCACTATGTGCGTTTGTTGTTTTATGATGGCAATATCAGCATCGTGTGGATTGAGACAGCACGGCAGTTGGCTGACTTCTTGACCAAGGCACCGAAGCGCGACTCATTCAAGAAGGCTGTGAGTTTGGTCAGCGTGCGTCCGTGAGTGGCTCTCTTTGTCCCCACCTGCGTTTCTACGTGACCTAGGGGAGTCTGGTCATTGACTGTGTCTCTGTCCGTACATGTGCACTACGCCTGTGAGTCATGGGGGAGTGTTGGTTTTTGTGCATCTCTCATCGTACTTTGTTGTGTCCTCCCGGATTGTGTACATCGGCATGCAGATGACTGACAGTGAGACTCGACGCTGCTGGAGTGTCGCACGGTGGAGCCGACACACGCTGAGGCCCACTCACCCTTCACTGGAGCCTCCTCCCTCCGGCGACGCGCTCAGCTCCATTGGCAGGCCTCCTTGGCGGTCGGGCCGCCAGTGGTCACTACCACCTTAGATGCTGTCTGCATGTACCCAGCGCTGTTTTTGATTGTGGCATTGCGTCTACAGCATCATGTTGTGCCTAGGGTCCATGTCTCCTGCTTTGTGGCCCTGTTTGGCATCACTGACTGTCGTAGGCACTGCCTGGGTTCGGGCAGCCATAAATCTTTGCTACTATTTTTATAGCTGATTCTGACCGCATGACTGCGTTCGCAGTGTTGGTATTATGGTATGGTCCAGTTTTCAGGCAAAACGGACGACGCTCGGGTTTTGGGCTGTCGGGCGTCTGACAGGGCTCACCGAGAAAACCTTGCCTGCCAGAAAACAGGTTCAGGACTATTTTCTGATTGGCTGGTTAGCTGAGAAACAAGTTCTACACTAGTGGGGGGGGCTAGAACTTGGAGGGTTCTCCCATTGTTGCTCATTCTTCATTCCTAATCAGTCACTTTTAGTTTTCAGCTGCTTTGTGGCATTAACACTGGCGCGCGTGTTTGTGAGTAACAAACCCAGAGCTTCCAGACTTAGACTCTAGAGCAGCAGACTGAGGGGGCAGCAGACTTAAGCAACGAGCGTGGAAGCCGGCACGCTACATCAACAACGCTGCTGTCCCAACCTGCTGCCTAGGATTTCCAGCTAAGCCACCACTCGTCGGTGCTCCGGCGCCAGTTGCGTCCGTATCTGGGATCTGCATGAGCATGGATAAGGCTGAGTGGTCACAGTAAGCTATACAAACATACGGGGATGACTCACATCACTGAAGGACAGTTTCCCAGCACTGCTGTCGCTGGAGTGGCAGTACAAGCTGGCCAGCTAACTCACTAGCACACACAGGTGGAGGTGAGAACAGCAAGGGCTTGGCTAGGGACACAAACAAAGTGTCATAAGCTGCAAATACTGAATTGTGTAGAGAGAGAGAGAGTAACAACTGAGGCCTGGACATCCTAAATAGTGTCTCTGACCTAGTGGGTGCACACACACGCGGTGCACAAGGGCTCTATTTTCTAGCAGGAAAAAACAGTGACAAAAAGAGAGTTTTGGGCATAACTCCCTGCAGACACGTCAGAACAACGAGCCGTCTGAACCAGTATGGCCACATAGATGAGATCTACATCCTCATAGGCTGCACACCTATGCGCTGTCCCACAGCATGAACCTAAATAATAAGAGAGTCTTCTGGGCGCCCGTCCGGCCGCCGGTCTTCTGCCACCGTCGCCATCTCAGGGATCTGCACGTGAATGGACATGAGCCGAGGGGTCACCGAAAGCCATGTACGACACACACAACAACACTTTCCCATGACCGGAGGGCGAAACACGTCCATGCACATGCAGACACTAACGCTGCACAGAGGAGGAATCACACAGCCGCTGCAGGCAGCAAGCACATCACACGCAAGGTGGCACATGAGGAATCAACCTGCAACAGGGATGGGACAGATTCCCACGGAACGAGTGGCTGCATGAAACTTCAAACGACCAAGAGCCTTGGTTAGAAAATCCGCGCACTACCTGTCAGTACCCACGTGGATGACTCGAATGTCACCACTGTCAACCAGATCATGCACGAAGTGGTGCTCGACATTAATGTGCTTTGTTCGTGCATGGAACACACCTGAGTTCTTTGCGATGGCCTCCGCGCTCATATTGTCACACTGAAGGACCACGGGGGGAACGGACTAACGCAATTCATGCAACAGACGGACGAGCCAGACACATTCCGCTGTACCGGCGCCTAGAGAAACATACTCTGCCTCAGCAGTGCTGCGTGCGATGCAGCCCTGCTTCCCAGTTTGCCAGGACACTACAGTGCCTCCAATGAGAAAGATGTAGCCGGTGCGGCTATTGCTATCTGGACTCCACGCCCAGTCACTGTCTGTGTACCCATCGAGCACAACAGACACCTGATCGCAAAAGCACAGGCCAAAGCGTGCGGTGGACAGGATGTAGCGCACACACCGGAATGCTGCCTCCAGTGTTCGCTGGCATGGAGCCTGCGAGAATTGGGCGAGCAGGTTGACTGTGAAGGCAATGTCGGGCAGTGTCGTGGTGGCCAAGTACATGAGCAAGCCGATGACTCGCAGGTACAAGGTCACATCGACTGGCTCCCCCAGGTCAGCTGGGTCATCCAGCTTCAGGGCAGCTGCCCCTCAAGGGTCATGGGCATGGTGGCTGTGCGGACGGCAGCGAGGAGGTCGGCAAAGTGCTCCCCCATAGCCTCTGCGTAGCGTTCCCGATGGACACGGAGTGTGCGGCGGACACGGTCACACACGATCTCTATCCCCAAAAAGACAGAGGCCTCGCCAAGATCTTTCATCTTGTAGGCCGAGGAGAGAACGGCCTTGGCAGCGTTCACTACTCCCAGGTTGGGCGAGGCGATCAGAAGACCGTCCACGTAGACAAGGATGGTAGCGAGCGGTGCTGAGGATTGTGAGAGGAACATGGATGGGTCAGCATCACTCTGGACGTACCCAGCGCGTCTCAGCGTGCTGGTGATCTCCTAATTCCAGCAGCGAGGTGACTGTTTCAGGCTGTACAAGGCCTTCCGCAATCGGTACACGTGTCCGGTGCCATCCTCAAAGCCGGGTGGCTGGACCATGTAGATCTCCTCCTCAAGGTCCTCGTTCAGAAACGCGTTGTTGACATCCATCTAATGGAGTTCCCAGTCGTGCTGTGCCACCTGGCTCAGCAGCGTGAGCGTGGTCTTCATCCGACCAATAGGGGCAAAGGTCTCAGTGTAGTCCACACCAGGGACCTGAGAGAAGCCTTTTACTGTCAGGCACGCTTTGTAGTGCTCCATAGTGCCATCTGGTTTGAGCTTCTTGCGTAGAACCCACTTGGCCTTGATGGCCTTGCGGTTCTTCAGCAAGTCCAACTCAAAGACGCCGTGCTCTCGGATAGCATCGAGCTCAGCTTGGCAGGCAGTGCGCCACTGCGTAGCGTCAGGGGCTGACAAGGCCTCAGGCAGACTGGTGGGATCGGGAGAAAGCAGTGGTGTACTACATGTAGCCAGGGCATGCGCCGTAGAGGGAGGGTTGACCGTTACCATGGATTCAGTGGCGTCACGAGCAAGACTGCACTCATGAGCAAGTAGTGCCGTGCCAGTGGCACAGCCAGGGTGAACCTCAGTGAGGCCGCGAGCACTCAGGCCGAGGACCTTTGTGCCCGGGTTACTGTTGATGACGCTGTGCGTGGGGCGAGGGCGGAGGCGTCCGCCGGGTGCCCTTGTGTAGGGGTCCAACGGGGCAGTAGCAGTGGTCGCTGCTGACTCACATGCCGGTGTGGACCGCACGGCAGGCGCGCCACTCGAGGCTGGCGTGGCCTCAACAGCCGGGGACGGCCCCACGGCAGATGCAGGCACGTTCGCGGCCGGAGGCAGGGACGGCTCAGAGCCAGACACGGACGTGGATGCAGAATCAGGCAGGGCCTCAGACGCGGAAGCAGACGCAGGATCTGGCAGGGCCTTAGACATGGAGGGAGACGCAAGATCAGGCAGGACTGCAGACGTAGAAGCAGAGTCGGACGCGGACTCGGACGCGGACTCGGACACGGGCGAGAGCGGAGAGTTCAGGGTGGAGGAGTAGAGGACGGGGCTGGGAATGTCGGTAAGCACAGCCTCTAGGGACAGCCTCTGGGGTATCGACGACGGAGTGACTGTACTGGCCAGGGACATTGTGCCAACCGTGACAGGAGCCTCCCCCACACTACGGGGTCCGGCACACCCAGGAGCATGAGCAACATACAGAGCGTGGATGCGAGCAAGGTTGTGGAAGGCGAGATGCTCGAAGAAGAGAGCGTCATGAGACTCCACGATGCGGCGTCGCTCAGGGTCCCAGAATCGCCAGGCCTTCGACCTCGGGGCGACGCCGACGAAGGCGTACATGCGGCCCCGCAAAGAGAGCTTGCTCCACTGCTGCTCCGGTGTGAACAAGACGCAGGCAAGGGAGTCCCAGACATGAGCCAGGCGCAGATCCGCGTGAAGCCCGTACCACATCTCGTAGGGCGTGCGGAAACCTGGGAGGGGGCCATGGGGAATGCGGTTCCAGACCCAGGTCATGTATGAGCTGGTGCCGCTGTCGTTGTAGACGGCGAGGAGGAGGACGCGACAGCAACTGCAGCTGAAGCGGTGCTACAGCGAGCGCGGTTTGCTGCATCCATCTTGGCGACCTCTAGGAAGTGGAGGGTGGCTTAGCGTAGCAGGGTCCCGTAGCTCGCCATGTTGCGAAGCAGGGTCTGGTCGAAGTTGCTGAAGACGCGCGCGTAGTCGAAGTGGATGCCGTAGAGGATGATCTGGAGGGCGAAGTACTACGCAGGGGCATCGTCTCTCAGCTCCTCGTGCAGCTGGATCGCCAGGCACCAGTAGTCAGCTACGGACTCCTGAGCAGTCCGGCAGAGGGAGTTGAAGTCGGCGAGGCACTGGGACGTTAGGGCCAAGGTGGCGTCCTCAAAAAGAGTGACTGCCAGTGCCCACGCCGCGCAAGGGTCAGCTCCCGAGCCTGTCAGTGGATCGCCAAGGAACCGACTGAAGTATTTGGTGAACTCCAGGGCGGCCTTCATCAGGCCAGAGATGGCGCGGACCGCCATCTGTGTCTGGGCGAGATCAGATGCTTGGTATGGGGTGAGGTAGTAGGCGAGGACTCCCTCGCTCATGGCCCACATGCGAAAGCGCGGCTCCCAGGACTTGAAGTCATTCCCAGTCCGGAAGACGGGCGGGTCTGACTCAAACCACTTGGGTGGCTTGACCGTCGGCAGAGCGATGGCTGAAGCCACTGCGGGACCGTGCATAGAGGAGGCAGCCCCCTTACCCAGGCGGGCCCGCAGAGCCAGTTCTCCAAAGCTCAGAGGGCGGTGAGATGAGCTCAGGCCGGCGTCGGCACTCGAGCTTGTGCCTTGGAGGGCGGTATTGACCTCATGCACTCTGCGGTGCGCCTCCTGACGGATGAGGCGTGCTCGCAGTAGCTCCCCCTCACCCTCCTCGCCAGAGTCGAAGAGGGTCTCCACGACCTCATCAACATTGCCGCCGTGAGCGAGGTGGTCCTTGCTTGGGTCTACGGACGGATGCTACTGCTACTGTTGGGACTACTTCTGCTGAGGCAGTAGGCCCCTGATCAGGTTCTGCAGCTCAGCGACCTGCTTCGTCGAAGTCTGGCGGCTCTCCGCCTGCAGGTCAGCCAACAAGCGCACCTGGCGCGCCAAGGTTGTCAGACTCGGCGGCCGCTACTCCTGCTGCTGTTGCGGTTGCTGCTACTGCCGTTGCTGCTGCTACTGCTGTTGCTGCTGCTGTTGCTTCTACTGCGGCTGCGACTGCTGCTGCGACTGGTGCTACTACTGATGTTGCTACTGCTGCCGCTGTGGTGACAATGGCAGCGGCCGGCATTGGCCGCTGACGGAGCTGCCCTCGGCAGTTGTGCGATGGCGGCACTGGCAGGGGTTTGTTTCGGCATGATGGCCGGTTTGTACGGAACACCCACTGTGGGACGCTCCCCGTAGAGTCTCCTGTCGCGAAAATGTCCACCGCGGAGTTGCCACCGCGGAATGTCACCGCGGAGCTCTTACCGCGGAATCACCGCGGAGCTGTCACCGCGGAGCTATCGCCGCGAATCTGTCACCACTGGTTCTGTTGAGGCGGAGTTTCCGCAACTTGCCGCGGAACAGCCACCGTGGTCACGCGAACGCGGAATACGTTGGGGTGCCGCAACCTGCCGAGGCACCTCCGTCAGTGCGTTCCGCAACCACCGCGGAGCTCCCGCGACTGGCGACCGCAGAACTGCCGCGGAACTGCCGCGCACTCGCGACCGCGGAGGACCATGGAGGACCACCGGCGGAACACCGGCATGTTCCAGAGCCGCCGCGGAGTTGCCACGGCGGAACGCCGCGGATCCTGGGAACGCCGTGGATTTGCCGCGGCACCGTCACCGCAGGGTGACGGACTTCGGAACGCGGTGAGCAACCGCGGTAGATCCGCGGCATTGTCGACGCATTCTGTTGCAGGCACGGAGTTGCCGCGTCCGCTGCGGAGATCGGGTCACCGCGGAGTAGCGTGAGTTTCTCTGCGGATCGGCTTCTGCTGTCGCGGAACGGCCGCGGAAGTATCGCGGAGCTTTTAAGAAAATGGTTGGAGTTGTGGTGGGTCCTCCCAGTACTTCTCGCCGAGACAGTGGGCGCTGCTGCTACTACTAAAGGCAACGGCTACGGTCGCTCACTGCTACTGTGGTTGCTGCGCCTCTGTTATGCAGCTGTGCGAGCATGGCTCGCTGCTCTTATACTATGAAGGACAGCTTCCTAGCACTACTGTCGCTGGCGTGGTAGTACAAGCTGGCCAGCTAACTCACTAGCACACACAGGTGGAGGTGAGAACAACAAGGGGTTGGCTAGGGACACAGACAACGTGTCATAAGCTGCAAATACTGAATTGTACAGAGAGAGTAAGAACTGAGGCCTTGACATCCTAAATAATGTCTCTGACCTGCACACACACGCGGTGCACAAGGGCGTTATTTTCTAACAGGACAAAACAGTGGCAGAAACACAGTTTTGGGCATAACTCCCTGCAGACACGTCAGAAGGACGAGCCGTCTAAACCAGGACGGCCGCATCGATGATATCTACGTCTTGATAGGTTGCACACCTATGCACTTTCCTAAATAATAAGAGAGTCTTCTGGGCGCCCGTCCGGCCGCCGGTCTTCTGCCACCGTCGCCATCTTAGGGATCTGTACACGAATGGACATGAGCCAAGGGGTCACCGTAAGTCGTGTACGACACACACAACAACTATCACAACACCCTCCCATGACCCGATGGTACGCATGTCCATACATGTGCAAAACTGACACAGGTACACAACAAGATGCTCAACAGACAATGCTGACACACCCCACTCTCGGCCACTCTCAGGTAAGGGCGAAGCTCGACAAAGCGAATGACCACCATGAACTCTGCGCATGCAAGTGCCTTGGTCAAGAAGTCAGCCCGCTGCATGTCCGTGCCGACCCACATGATGGAAATTACCTATTATTCCACAAGATCATGCACAAAGTGATGCTCAACAACAATGGGCTTTGTGTGTGCATGAAACACACCAGAGTTGTCTACAATGGCAAGATCACTGTGGTTGTCACAGCGTAGAACAACACAAGGTACGGACTAATGCAACTCACAAAATAAACATTGCAACCACATCACCTCAGCAGCCCCATCCCTAAGAGCAACATACTCAGCCTCTGATGAGCTATGTGCAATACAACCCTGCTTGCCGCTCCGCCACGACATAGTGGTACCACCAAGTAGGAACATGTAGCCTGTGTGACTGCGCCCATCTGGACTCCACGCCTAGTCACTGTCTGTGTAGCCGTCCACTACCACCAAAGAATGCCGTCGAAAGCAAAGTCCGAGGTACGGTGTGGAAACCACGTACCGCACCACTCGCACAACCACGTGGAGGGCTCTCGGCTGAAGACACAGTGAAAACTTTGCAAGGAGGTTGACGACAAAGGCAACGTCGGGTCGTGTGGTAGTGGCCAAGTACATCAAAGAGCCAATCACGTGCAAGTACAGGGTCACGTCCACTGTCTCCCCTAGCTCTGCTGGATCATCCACCTTCCGAGCATCCTGCCTGTGAGGTGTGATGGGGGTGGAGGCTTTGAGAACTGCACCAAGGTGGTACGCAAACCGCTCCCCAACAACACGGGCATAACGTGCCTGATGCAACAAGAGTGTCCATCACTGACGATCACGGACGATCTCCATCCGAAGAAACACAACTGTAGGACCAAGGTCTTTCATCCTGTAGGCAGCCTGAAGGACTGCCTTAGCCTCTTTCACGGCCTCCATCGAAGGAGACGCAATCAGAAGGTCGTCCACGTAGACCAGGATGGCAGTGAGGCTCTCAGCTGTCCGTCTGAGAAAGAGGGACGGGTTTGTGTCACTCTGCATATAACCGGCACATGTCAGTGTGACGGTGATCTCCAAGTTCGAGCACCTGGGTGACCATTTCAGGCCGTGTAGGGCCTTGCGCAAGCGCCAAACCTTGTCACCGACCTCCAATCCAGGTGGCTAAACCATGTCGATCTCCTCCTCTAAGGTGTTATGGAGGAACACGTTGTTCACATCCATCTGATGTAGCTCCCAGTCGTGGTGAGCAGCAACCCCAAACTGAATGCAAGCAGTGGTCATGCGGCCAATGGGTGCGAAGGTATCAGTGAAATCTACACCCTGAACTTGCGAGAATCCCTTGGCCGTCAAGCGAGCATTGCAGCAATATAGTGTGCCATCAGGCTTCACCTTTTTGTGAAAGATCCACTTTTCTTGTACAGCCTTCCGCCCAGGCAAGAGGTCGACAAGCTCGTAGACCCCGTGCTCACGGATGGCTCTCAGCTCATCCTCACAAGCACCACGCCACAAGTCTGCATCCTGAGTTGAGAGTACTTCCTTCAATGTGCCTGGATCAGGCAACGTCGATGGAGAGCTCTAGGTGGCTAAGACACATGCCTCCAGACTCGGTCTGACCACGAGAACGTCGGTTGCAGCATCGCAAGCGACTAAGAACTCTCGGGAGATCAACTCGTGGCCGACAGGAAATGCCGGATGCACCTCGGTGTAGTCTGCCTGGATACTCAGGCCAAGGGCCTTCGTGCTACGCTCGCCACTCTGAACTGTATGATTTGGGCGTCTAGGAGCTGAGTCAGCAGTCTGCTGAGCCTTAGAGGCCAGTGGCTGGAGACGATCACCGGGCTCGCGGGAGTAGCCCGATGCAGAGGTGTGCACCTCAGGTTGCGGAGAAGGCTGGTGGGCCATAGTTGTAGGTGAAATAGTGCATGCACGGGAATGAGTGTGACAAAGGGGACTCACACTGGCAAAGGATTGGGTGTGCCAGAGGGGACTGATGCTCGTATGGGATCAAGTGTGCCAGAGGGGACCGACACTGGTACGGGAGCAGATGTGCCCGAGGGGTCTGTTCCTCGCGTGGGATTTGGTGTATCAGAGGGGACCGACACTTGCACGGGATCAGATGTACCAGAGGGGACTGATGCTCGTACAGGATCAGGTGTGCCAGAGGGGACCGATATTGGCACGAGATCAGATGTGCCCGAGGGGTCTGACATCCGCACGTGATCAGGTGTGTCAGAGGGGACCGACACTGGGACGGGATCAGATGTTCCCGAGGGGTCTGATGAGGCTACTGGACCCACAGCCACGATGGACCGATCTTCAGCAGCCGGAGACCGGATCGCAGGTGAGGAGGCCCGGATGGACTCATCCGCAGGACTAGACTCCCCCATCTGCCGGGAGGCCACAGAAGTAGGAACGTGGTCGGCGGCCAACATCAGAATGCT
This sequence comes from Penium margaritaceum, assembly GCA_023375785.1. Taxonomy (NCBI): domain Eukaryota; kingdom Viridiplantae; phylum Streptophyta; class Zygnematophyceae; order Desmidiales; family Peniaceae; genus Penium; species Penium margaritaceum. The sequence goes on along the minus strand of SZWC01010746.1, from coordinate 69,390 downwards.
AGACAAATCGCGGTAGGTGAGAGCCTAAAAGAAGAGAGCATCTCAAGACTCGACAATGTGATGGTGAGCAGGGTCCCAAAAGCGCCAGGCCTTTGACCACGGGGAGATGCCGAGGAAGGTACATATGCGTCCGCGAGGTGAGTTCTTGGACCCCTATTGGTCCTCGGTGTACCAGACACAGGCGAGGGACCCCCAAACACGGACGAGATGGAGATGAGCACGATGGCCGAACCACAACTCTTACGACGTGACATGGTCTGGAAGTGGACCATGCGGCAAGCGGTTCTAGACCCACATCACGTAGGACAAGCCCTCAAAGGCAAAGGACGACAGAAGACCGCACTCAGACCACATAGCGTGAACTGCATCCTCCGTCGTGCGATTCCAACACTCAGACACACCGTTCTGCTGTGGTGTAGGAGGGGCGGAAAGCTGGTGAAAGATACCGTGCTTAGCAAAGTAGGCATCCATCTTGCCTAAGAACTCGCCACCATGATCCGAGCAGAATGTGTGCAGGGTGTGACAAGACTGAAGATCAGCCATCACAAGCCACAGGCGGACTGCTAGCACGGCGTCGCTCTTGTGGCGGAGGCTATAGACCCATCGCATCCGGCTGAAGTCATCGGTCAGGGTGAGAACATATCGACCCCGATAAGAGAGGTACTCGACTAAGAGAGGACCGAGAAGGTCTTAGTGGACCAACTCTAGTGGGCGAAGTGCCAAGGAGGTGGAGTCAGGGTAAGAGCAGCAATGCATCTTACCCTAGGCGCAAAAAAGAAAATCAGTCTTGGACGGCTTCTCAAAGGAAGTTGCGTCAAGACCGAGGGCTGGTTGAGTTCGAATGAGCTTAGACACACTGTCCGAGCTCACATGGCAGATGCGACGATCCAACAAGCGCTAATGCTCAGGGGAGAGAACACTAGTGACAAACACACTCACAGAAGAGGGAGGGGGAGAAACAGAGGGAATGCAACGAGACACATGATAGAGGTCATCAACAACATAGGCACGAATCACGATGACACGTGTGTCAAGAGTAGTCACTGTGGCAGAGTCAGCAGAGTGCTCAACAGTGAGACCCATCCTGGTGCATGCACAAACAGAGAGCAAGCTGAGCTCAAAAGCAGTGACAAAGAGCACATAAAAAATGAACAAGGGGCCAGACGGACCATCAAACCGCACAACCCAACTCCCTGCGCAGGCAACGACTGACCACACCCTGATCAAACGGATCGAACAGACGCAACAAAACCCAGCACAACAAAGTCACTAGGACGACAGGTCATGTGATGGGTGGCACCAAAGTCAATGATCTAGGTGCAACTCGGCTCACGACCAGTCATCGATACTGAGCAACATGCCACAAAACACTCTGCCTCTGCTGGACACTTAGCAAAGGATTCAAGTCCACGACGAACAGCACGGATCTGTGACTCGTCAAGCCAGTCGGTACCGTCAGGTCCATCCTCATCGCAAGCCAACTGAGCTCCACCACAAGCATCATCACGAGCAAGAGATATAGTAAGACAAGCTTTCGCAGGACCACTCGGCTGTGACAACACACTCGCACCTCCCTGAGTATGAAGCGCCAGCAGTTGATGAAGCTCCGCGATTGTGCGATCCCAAGGGTCCATGTCATTGCTGCCACCTGGTGAAACGGATGCGTCTGTTGCAATCGTGGTCGCGGCGCACCCCGGCCGTTTGTCACTTGAGGAAATTCATTGCATGTGCGTTGCCTGAAGGCCACGCATGATCCGAGTCCAGTCAAGGGGCTTCTCACACTCCGTGTAGCGGTGATTTCCTCCACAGTTGTAGCAGTGGACAGAACATCCACTGCCACTATGCACTGGCTGCTGTTGCTACTGCTACTATCCCTTCCCGCGTAGCTTCTTCCCCTTCTACCCCTGTACTCACAGTGTTGCAATGCCGTGAGTGTGGCTGCTCAGGGTAGAGGAGGAGGAGGAAGCGGTGGAGGTGGGACTGGTGAGCTGGGATAGAGGCGTAGGAGGGGTCGTAATCACTGCTGCAACAAGTGGACTCTTCAAATGGGCAATGGCAGCCTCATGAGCCAATGTGGCCTGAAGGAAGTAGCGATGGGCCCAAGGAAGTAGCAGGAGTGATTCTGACAACTCAGAGAGAGCCACACGGCCGAAGCTCGTAAAGAGCTTCACATGGTCCAAGTGCGCCCCCATCATGATGGTGTCGAGTGCCCACAACTGCGGCCCACCACCAGGCCCAAGGCGTGTGTAGAGGCGCATCGCGTGCCTCGTGTAGTCAGCTGCAAGCTCAGTGGGACCCTGTTGGAGGGAGTGAAAGTCACATAGTCGGGCAGCCCTCGTAGCATGGGTCTCCGCACGGAGAAATGTAAAGGCAAGCTCCCAGCCCTGGCACGGATCTGCTCTAGTCCCGGTCCCGGTCTCATTCAGAAAGGGACGGAAGTCGACCACAGTCTCCCGCGGCATGGTGTAGAGAAGACCGCGCATCACTCTCACTACTGTTTGGACCTGGTGAGCGTTGCGAGTCTGGTACTGGTTATGGTAGCAAGGCCAGACGCCCTGAGAATCCGCCCACACCTGAAACAAGGTCTCCCAGCAATCGAATCATTCGTCGCTATCGTAACGGGGTGGAGTCTCAAAGTCTTTCAGTCACCGCTCCGTGGAGAGGGCGACCTCATACTCGGGAGATGGTTGACGGGGTATAGGAGACCACCAGTGAGACAAACACCACCAAAAGTGAACGCCGCTGAACGAGCTGCCTGATCTTGATGGCGAGACGGTGGCAGGGTAAGAGGCTGTGACCCCAGACGTAGCTCATAAATGCGCTCCTCAAGGACAAAAATCTCATCCTCGCGTGTGTCATCCTCTGTCTCCTCCTCAACCCAGGTGTCAACCTGTGATGAGGGGTGCTGATGCCGCGGCGCTGTGTACGGTGTAGACTGTTGAACAGATGGTGTAGCTCTAGTAGATCCTCCCGGTGGCTGCTCTGAGGCCCCAAACGACCCCATAGTAGCTCAATAATCTCCTACAACATGTTGCTCTGCCGCTGCTAATACCGCCGTATCTCATCCTCCATCTGACGAAGCTCATCCATCGCGAGTGACTGCGACCGTGGACTCATGATATTTGAAGAGGAGGAAGAGGAGGAGTCTCCGAGGCCTTTGCCTTTGTCATGCACTGGTGCCATGTAAGTGCTCTGTATGGGGCCAAACATAAAAAATGCTCCAAACAATAAATCGACAACGTTTCTTTAGAAGTTGAAACGTCAAGAAAAATGATGTTTTGACCCTGAAATTGCTCACGTCAACACAACCGATGATGACATCAGCGTTTTTCATGCCAGCGGAAAATAACACTAGCATTTTTTACACTGGCGCATTTTACACTAGCTTTTTTTGGAAGTCACGCGGACTCCGCATGACTGGTTGGGATGACCACGTCACCCTTTGCTAGTTGCTCCGTAGGGGCTGGATAGCCCTACGCAGCTTTTGCGCAATACTGTGCAACTTCTGCGTAGTTGTGTAGCTTTGTTGCGCAACAGCAATGTTGCTCAACAACAATGCTACACAGGATTACTACTGCTACTGCAGCCGCTGCCATTACTGCTGCACTGCTGCTGCTGTTTTTGTCGCCGCTGCTGCATTGCTGTTGTTGCTCGCAGTTGCTGATACTGCAGTTGCTGATACTGCAGTTGCTGCAAGTTGCTTCCGTCGCTACGCGCTGCCACTACTCACAGCTGTTGTTGCAAGCTGATTCTCCTTCCTTTTCTTTTGTAGAGATGAGTAACCAGACACGGTTGCTGCTGCCACCCGGTGCTGCTGCTGCTGCTGGGCTCGACCGTTGGAGCTGGTAACTGTCGCAGCTCACCCGGTGAGATGGTGGGGATTTCATGGTGGTGTCACTGCTGAAAACTGCTGTGACGGGTCCCAGAATATGGCAGCAACGGTGACTCTCAGTGCTGTTGCCGGTGCTGTGTCTCTGCAGCGCAACTCAACAAGAGAGGTCTCACTACTGTGATACCATAAGAAACCGCAAGGAAGCTTCCTAACCTTCCTTCTACTAATGTGGCGACATAATATATTCAGCTGGCACACTAGCAAGCAAACAGGTGCAAGAAACAACAAGGGTCAGGCTAGGGAGACGCGCAAGGTTTCATAAGCTCCATTAGCTTAGAAATGTAGAGAGAAATGACAACTGACAAGCACACAGCATAAATAGCTGTTTCGATGCACGGCGGGTGGCGCATGCGACAGTGTCAGTTTTTCCTAAAACCGGCCCAAAACCACTATTTTGGCCATAACTCTACGCACAGGTATCCAAACGGAACACCGTTTGCACCTAGAGATTCAAAATATCAAGCTGGAAGCTACTACTGGTCACACAAACAAGTCCAACATCGATCAGTGGACAGACAATGCAAAACATGCAAATGGGGCTCGAGAGCCAGTCCTCCGAGAGAACTCTAGCGTCTGCAGAAAAACCGGAAAGCACCTGGGCAATCACCCAGGATGTCGTAGCAGCTATCTGGCACCTGCCGGTGTGTTGAGCCACCACTCATCGGTGCTCCAGCGCCTGCTGCGTCCGCATCAGGGATTTGCATGAGCATGGACATGGCCGAGTGGTCATAGTAAGTTGTACAAACAAACGGGGACGACTCACATCACAACATTACGTGCTCAGCTCCATCGGCGGACCTCTACAACAGTCACGCCGCTAGCGTTTGCTGCCTCCGCAGACACTGCCTGCGCGTGTCCGGTGCCAGATCGGACTGCACGATTGCACTTGCAGTCATGCTCTGCTTGGGGTCTGAGTTTCAGATTTTTTGGACACCGTTATGGTCGGGGTCATTCTAGCCTAGACGTTGCCAGGATTTGGGTAGTCATAACTCGTTGCTGCTATTTTTCTCCATAATTCTGACTGCATGAATGTGTTCACAGCGTGGGCATTTAGGTGTGGTCCAGTTTTCAGAAAAAATGGACGATGTCCGAGTTTGGGGTTGTCGGCTACTTGGCAGGGCTCAGCGAGAAAACTCAGCTTGCCAGACTATAGAGGATTTTCTGATTGGTTGGTAACCTTAGTAACAAGCTGCATAGAGCTGAGCTAAGCCTAGATCTGTGAGGGGTCTCTCAGTTGACTTGCAAAGTTTCATAAGTTCCAATAGTTTAGTAATATGGAGAGAAAGAACAATTCACAAGCACACATCATAAACATCTGCCACGGCACACGGCGGGTGACTCATGCTGCAGTGTCTTCTTGTCCTAAACCCGGCCCAAAACCACTGTTTTTGCTGTTTGTCAAGCTTGGAGACCTCTGGACTTTGTAGGGAACAGTCCCTAGTGTGTATGAGGATAAGCAAGTGAAGCACGAGGGAGAGGGAGAGTGTAGTGATGACAAGGTGCCATGGATATGTCGACCAAGAGAGGCCAGTAAAGGGAGTTTTTTTTCACAGAGCACAGAGGTGCTAATAGTGAGAAACAGGAGCGAGCAAACGAGTGGCGAGCTCGCTCTAGCTCGCTTCCTCCCTTGCATGGTGGATTTGAACCACCCACCCATGAATTAGGTGGTAGTTGTCACACATATCCCTGGCTAAGATCCTTAAGCAAACTAAGTGAGTGTAAGCACCCAGTTTGATGCACAACAAGCAAGAGAAATGAGAGCAATGTCAAATTTTGCGCCTCTCTTGAGTAATTTTCTCCAAGATGTTGTGCCGTCATGCCACCAAGACGACACTGCCTGCAGAGCTGTCTCCCCCTCAGTTAGTCACCTGCACCAGGGATGAGAGTGCGCAACGAGGGCAGAGGGCACTCTGTGGTACTGACAGATAACCAACACTCCCCAAAGACCCAAAGCCGACAAGCACACACACCGACATCACGAGAAGTGACACACAACATGACTGAACACAAGGATTGGCACAACACATCAACTTGGAGCATCACGAACACTCAACAGACCAACAGCATGCACTGCTACTTTAAAGACATTGCTACAAATTGCCTTCGTGAGGAATTCAGCTCATTGCTGTCGTGTGTCGAATCACACAATCTGGACATCTCCTGTACCCACACGCTCATGAACAATGTGATGTCCCACATTGATATGCTTTGTGCGAGTGTGATGCATGTTGTCATGCTCAGCAATGGCTTTTGTGCTTTGATTGTCACCACGCAAGGTGATGCAGCTGATGGGACCACACAATTTTTGCAATAGTAGACATAGCTAGATGTTCTCACAGGTCCCTGCACTAAGTGAGACATACTTAGCCTCACTAGAGCTACGTGCCACACAGCCTTGTTTACCATTTTCTATGAGATTACTATGCCACCAACCAGAAAGACATAGCCAGTGCGACTACGGGCATCCATGTCATGTCATGTGGTCAGTCACTGTCAGTGTATCCATTAACGCCCACCAACGGTTGTCGACAATACCACAGACCAATTCAGGCAGTGGAAAGCACATACCTGACAACACAAAGCGTGGCATCCATGTATCGTGACTTGGGACACTATGAGAACTGAGCAAGGAAATTCACAGCAAAGTCAACATCCACCCGCTTGGTGGAGGCCAGGTATATCATGGACCCTATGACTTGCAGATATTTCGTCACATCCACTGGCTCCCCCAGCTTTGATGCGTCAAGTGTTTTCAACAACCTCTGCCTTAGGGGCGTCATCAGTGTTGAGGTAGTGGATACAGACTCGAGCAGGGAGGCAAAGCACTGCTCCAAGCTCCTAACATAGGTAGCTTGGTGAACGTGGAGAACACGACAAGCGCGATCACGCTCAAGCTCCATGTCGAGAAAGACACGGGCTGGTCACATGTCTTTCATCTTGTACGCAGACTGCGACAGGGAATTCAAGGATGATACTACCTCTCGACTCGGTGACGCAATAAAAAATTCATCGACATAGACTAGGAAGGCGGCAAAGGGTGCAGACTATTGAGTGACAAAGAGAGTCGGGTCCAGTGTGCTACGTTGGTACCCCCCTTTCTACAAGGTGGAGGTGATCCCTTGGTTCCAACACCGTGGTGACTGCTGGAGGCCATAGAGGGCCTTTGCAACCTCTAGACTTTGTTAGTGCAGTCGGTGAACCCTGGGGTCTGAACCATGTAGATCTTCTCCTCTAGACGTCCGTGCACAAACACGTTGTTAACATCCATCTGCTTGAGCTCCCAATCGTGGTGTGCTAGAAGAATCAAAAGAGCTCAAGCGGTCATGTAACGTCCAATGGGGGCAAAAGTCTCATCGAAATGAACGCCGGGGACTTGAGAGAACCCATTGGCGGTGAGACGTGCCTTGTACTTGTCGAGCTCACTGTTGGGCTTGTACTTCTGACAAAAAAAATCCAGCGTGGGTTGATGTCAATGCGCCGGATAGCAACGGTCTAGGAAACGGGTCCCGACATGGGAGGCCGCCAACCGCTCTTGGTATTGTAACCAAGATAACATATCACCCTCGAACGAGGGATCCACAATTTAGGTTCATTTGGTTTGCAACCTCACGAAGTCCGCATGTTGGTCTTTAGTGTCTACCTTTGGTTGGACACTCTGTGAGGAGTCTCAAAGGCAAGAACTGTAAATAGATGCATGCAAGGTACATACTTTTTATACTTGCAGAGCTTTGCTAAAGCTTCTGCTTGTAGTGGCTCCACTGGAGCCAACCTCAACTGAAAGTCCTACTTGACGTGTCCTTAGACCGCCAAGTGTCATCCTCAAGGTAGGCTCTAGTTAGCTTCCTAGAAGCTAACTAGAGCCTACCTGTCCATCTTTCGTATACTGGGCTCCATCAATGCCTTGGGGCTCACCCTTCCTCTGTCACACTCCTCATGCCGAATCCACGAATGCCTACATAGTGCAAGTCACTCTCCAGCAGCTTGGTCCTGCAGTCAGCAAGCATGCTCTTCGTTCCGCAGTGCTACAAGTCCACCACGTTCTTCATGACCAGGTCACGTGAGTAGTGGTAACGTATGTGGATATGCTTTGTTCGCCGGGAGATGATCTCATCTTCAGCCATCGAGATGGCACTCATGTTGTCCACGTGTACGACCGTGGCGTCCTTCTGTGGCACTGTCATTTCGCCAAGCAGGCTACGCAGCCACTGAGTCTCCTTGCACAACTCAGACAGAGCAACGTTCTCTGCCTCAGTCGTGGACACAGAAACACAATCATGCTTCCTGCTGGCCCATGAGATGGGAGCGCCATTCAAGATGCACACATATCCAGAGGTGGATTTCTTGTCGTCGATATTTCCTCCCCAGACAGCGTCGGTGTAGCACTTGAGGCGAAGGGGTTCCGTTCCTTCTTGGCCTCCAAGGACGAGGCCCATGTGATGTGTCTTCTGTAGGTAGCGCAAGATGCGCTTGACTGCTTGCCAATGTTGTGGCCCAGGGTTGGCCACGAATCTGCTCACTTGTGCCACAACAAAGTAGATGTCCGGACGAGTCCCTACCATGGCGTACATGATGCTACCCACGGCGGACTGGTAGGGGATGTCTTGCATCTCCCTTTATTCTGCTTTGTTGCTTGGCGACATGGAGGCCTTCAGCTTCGTATCGGTCGTCATGGGGGTACTGACAGGTTTGCAGTCTTCCATGTGGTAGTGCTTCAGTACCTCACCGATGTATTGGGTTTGGTTGAGTTCTATGGTGCCTACTTCTCGGTTGCGGTGGATGGCAATCCCGAGGTAGTACTCGAGAGGACCCATGTCCTTCATCTTGAACCTTTTGCTGAGGTCATACTTCAGCTCATCCAGTAGCTCGATCGAAGACGAGCAGATGATCAGATCATCCACGTACAGCACAAGCCCTCTCCCATCATCGCGCACGTACATGCTCGGGTCATTCTGGCAATGCGCGAAGGAGATACCGGTCATGAAACCATCAATCTCTTTGTACCACATCCTTGGGGCCTGTTTCAGCCCGTAGAGCGCTTTCAGCAACTTGCACACCTTGCCCTTGGGAGCTTTGACTCCTTCGGGGACCTCCATCAGCACTTCCTTATCAAGCTTCCCATAAAGAAAAGTTTTCCTGAAGTCCATCTGGTGGATCTCCAGGTTCTTTATAGCTGCAATGCCAAGGAGAGAGCGGATGGAGGCAAAGGTCATGATGGGCGCGAACGTCTCATCGTACTCGGAGCCCGGACATCGAGAGAACCCCTTAGCCACTACCCTTGCCTTGAACTTGTCAATGTTGCCGTCTTGCTTCTTCTTCACTCGGAGGACCCACTTGGATCCCACCACGTGGGCCTTGTCGGGTCTATCCNGGGCGCGAACGTCTCATCGTACTCGGAGCCCGGACATCGAGAGAACCCCTTAGCCACTACCCTTGCCTTGAACTTGTCAATGTTGCCGTCTTGCTTCTTCTTCACTCGGAGGACCCACTTGGATCCCACCACGTGGGCCTTGTCGGGTCTATCCACCAGCACCCACGTGTCGTTCTCGGCAATGGACGCGAGCTCACTGTCCACTGCCTCCTTCCACTTGGTCGCATCTGGGCCATTCATCACCTCTACCACTGTGGATGGCTCTCCCTGAGCCATGCACAACCAGCTAAGGCCGGTCCAATCATCCTCATACCGCAAAAGAGCTTTCTTTGGTCGCAAACTGCACCGGGGTGCTGGTGCGGCTTCTTGCTTTTGTACTGGTGCTTCCACAGGTGGTGGTTTGTCGTCGTCGTCGTCGTCGGAAGAGTCGTCTGACTCCAAGTCAGACTCGTAAGCTCCGGACGCCTCGGTACTCGCGTCCATGTCAGATGCTGCATCATCCTCTGTAGCTAATCTCCCATTCCCACCACCTGCTGGCAAAGTGAGCCAGTTGTCGGGTGCTTGGTCTCCGGAATCAAGCAACACTATCCACTCTCCTGCTTTGGGAGCGTGGATCGGGTCTAGCAGCTCTCCCTTTCCAAGGGTGCATTCGTCAAACACGATGTCGTGGCTCCTTACGAGCTTGCCTGCTGCCTGGTCCCAAAGCCGATAGGCTTTGTGTGACGTGTTGTACCCAACCATGATGCATTTCTTAGAACGTGCGTCGAGCTAACCTCCACCTTCTCCCAACTGATTCTTTACCCATGCACTTGACCCGAATACCTTCAGATGAGAGTGCATCCTTTGGCTCAGGTGATACAGTCCCGACGCAACTTCCGACGGTGCATCCTTTGGCTCAGGTGCCAGTGTCTTGGTAGCACATGCGAGTCCTGTTAGCCACTGAGCTAACCACCTATGGCAGAGAAGCCACGAAACCGAAAAGCTCACAAAGGTTTTTAGGCCTTCTTCCTTTATTGACATGTGTCATGCACCCCAAACTTAATCAGGCATACACTTCACCTTCAAGAGTACTAATGCCTTAGCACTACATCTCAAGAAGAGCTCAAGTCGTCAATACGCAAGAGAGCATCAAGCAAGGGTTGATTGATCAGCATACAAGACAAGTCTTTTTATAGCTGTCTCTCCAGTCCTAGAACTCAAAAGCACATTCCTGGGAAGTGGCCTGAACCATCCACGTCACCAATAGACGTGCACTGTGGGCTTGACACATAAGCATCCTAGTGTCAAGGTGACAGACCAACCATGTAGCGTCCAAGATGCTACGGACTTTCTTTCTTGGAAGCTTCCACAGCAAACAACATATGCATGGGGCCAGGATCGAACTCATGACCTCTCACTTGGCCAAATCAACAAAATGGCCAAGGTAACCACTCACGCACATGGTGTACTCACAGGTCATATCTCACAAGAGACAGAGCATAGTTGAGTCACACTACAACGGATCTAGGGGTCATACCTCCACAAGGGACACATCATTCCTGATCCGTCCTACAACACTGAACAAGGGGCAAAAACATTCAACAAATCTCTCCCTTGCACCTTGCGTCAGTGACCATCATCATTCATCATCACTTGCGTTGACCATGCCGATACCTTACCGCTTGCCTGGTGGAGATCCTTGTCTAGTGGCTTTGTAAGCATGTCAACCCAGTTGAGCTTGCTACTGACATACTCGAGCTCCACTGTCTGCTTGTAGACCAAGTCTCGAGCGTAGTGGTAGCGGATCTCGATGTGCTTTGTGCGCCTGGACAGGACGGGGTTCTTTGACATGTCAATGGCTCTCATGTTGTCAATCTTGATGACCGTCGCCGTTGCCTGTGGTGCCTTCATCTCGGATAGCAAGCTT
>SZWC01010746.1:39434-54584 GCA_023375785.1 Penium margaritaceum | reverse complement strand
TGGAGGACACAAGAATGGCGAGAGCCTTCTTGTTGAGCTTGACCCATGCCACAAGGTCAGCACCCTCCTCCTTTGGTGCTGGGATAGTTCCGTCAAAATATCCTAGCAGATCTCTGTCATCCATGATGATCCCAAACTGCCACTTCCAGAGTGCAAAACCCTCTGCATCAAACTTGAGGATGGGCGAATGATTCCCCGGTTCCCCTATCCCTGCCATCCCTACAACTTCAACTGCTTCAGCTGCTGCACCTGTTGTTGATGCCGATGAACCTGTGTTTAAGGCCGTTGTAGGCTGTTGGTGAGAAGAGGAAACTGCTTCCCCTGTTAATGTTGGCCGTTGCAAGCAGATGTAGGCTGATGTAGGCTGATTTCAGTTCCCAAGGTAGAAAGGTGCAGATGTGTTGCATTCCCCTTCTGCTGATGTTGCCCTGCAAATAGAGAAGTTGGGTGAGAGCGAAGGCGCTCTCACTACTTGTGACCTCAGCGGTTGCGTGCGTGAAACTTCCCTAACCAGAGGCGTGGGCCCATAACCCTTTGTTAGCTACTGAGCTAACCACCTATGGCAGAGAAGCCGCGAAACCGAAAAGCTCACAAAGGTTTTAGGCCTTCTCCCTTTATTGACATGTGTCATGCACCCCAAACTTAATCAGGCATACACTTCACCTTCAAGAGTACTAACGCCTTAGCATTACATCTCAAGAAGAGCTCAAGTGGTCAATACGCAAGAGAGCATCAAGCAAGGGTTGATTGATCAGCATGCAAGACAAGTCCTTTTATAGCTGTATGTCCAGTCCTAGAACTCAAAAGCACATTCCTCGGAAGTGGCCTGAACCAGCCACGTCACCAATAGACTTGCACTGTGGGCTTGACACATAAGCATCCTAGTGTGAAGGTGACAGACCAACCATATAGCGTCCAAGAAGCTACGGACTTTCTCTCTTGGAAGCTTCTACAGCAAACAACATATGCATGGGGCTAGGATCGAACTCATGACCTCTCACTTGGCCAAATCAACAAAATGGCCAAGGTAACCACTCACCCACATGGTGTACTCACAGGTCATATCTCACAAGAGACAGAGCATTGTTGAGTTACACTACAATGGATCTAGGGGTCATACCTCCACAAGGGGCAGAGCATTCCTGATCTGTCCTACAACACTGAACAAGGGGCAAAAACATTCAACAAGTCCCTCATCCAACGCCTTGGTGACTTTGGTTTGAAGCACGTAGAGGCTGTCGACTCTTGGAACTTGGAGCACGAGGTCATCTTTGGTGTACAAAATCTGGATGTCCTCATTTTTTAGGGCCACCGCTTCCTTGTTGGTGAAAACCACTGTCATGTTGTTGTCGGTGATTTGTGAGATTGACAGCAATTTGGCTACGAAGGAAGGCATGTACACCACCTTTTGAAGGTTGACTGCCTTCTCCGCACCGTTCACATTAAACATGATCACCTTGTCCCCTTCGCCCATGGCTCGGACGACGCCGCCGTTTGCACACTTGATGCGCATGAGAGATTCGACCATGGAGACAAAACCACCCTTCTCTTTTGATGAGTGGCGGTTGGTGCCCGAGTCAAGGGCAAATGCCCCGGGCCTAAGGATCGCTGCCCCCTTCATGGGTAGCCCCCTAGCCATCATGTTGGTGAGCTCCTTCTTCTCCTTCCCACCTTTATTCCTGCCTTCTTTCTTGGGACTACGGCAGTCCCTAGCCCAATGCGTAGCCTTGCCATAGTTGTGACAGTTGTCGGGCTTCTTGGAACTCTTCCCACCACCATTGCCTTTCCCTCCACCACCACCACTTCCGTTGTTGCCTTGACTAGAGCGAGAGCTTGCACCTTGTCCACAAAAGTGAGAGGCATAGGCTGAGATGTTTGCCTCACTGCCATTGCTTTGCATGGACTCGTTGTGGACGTGTTCGGCGACAGCCTCATATTTCAGATCCGCCTCCTTCCAACCGCCAAATACGGTGATCAAGGACTCCCAGCTTTCCGACAACACCATTAGAAGGATCATGGCACGCATGTTGGAGTCGAGATTCTATTCCATTTGCTGGACCTCTTGCATCACATTGTTGAATGATTGCAAAAATGCGGGTATCGATTCCTCTTCGCTCACCCTCATTGACATCAACCGTTGAAAGATGAAGAGTCAATTTGCTAGGGCGTTCGATTGATGCACGCATTATAGTTTTGTGTAGGCCTCGGTAACCAACGTGCATCCTGTGATGTGGGACTTTTGAGTCTCGTTGATGGACGTTACAAGAATGTCGAGAGCCATGTTGTTCTTCATCGTTCATGCTGCAAGGTCAGCCGCATGCGTCGTCACCGTCGCATCGGCGGGTGCTGTCTCAGTCCCTTGTAGGATGTCGAGGTAGCCACGCACGTTCATGACAATCTCAAATTGCCATTTCCACAAGGGAAAACCTGTCCCCGTGAATTTGGACATACCCGCCTCAAGGCGGGCTTGAGTTGGATCCACCATTTTTGGCGGTTGCTCGTCTTCTCTGCTTCGCTGCTACTCTGCTTCGTTGAGGCCGATGAGGCTGATGAGGCTGCTAATTGTGACTGTTGTCAAAAGGTGCAGTTGGTTCCATTGCATACCCCTCCCGTCCATGATCGCCTAAGGCGATGGTGCCGTCGTGAGAAAACGGACTCGGGGTCGTACCACCTTCTAAAAAGGGGTAGAGCTTAATCCCATTGGGGCTCGAGGGTCTTGTCCAACATGGACAGAGCTGTTCCTCGTCCCCTAGTCCGCCACGTGCAAACACCCTACCTGAAGAAGCGGATGGAGCTGATGGAGCAGATTGGAGCCGTCCGATCTTCGTGTACCTGTTGTACCTGTGCGCCCTGCAAGACCACGCGCTAGTCGGTCTTGGAAGCGTGCCTTAGAACCAGAAGTGTGGGCCCATAACCCTTTGCCAATGCGCCGGATAGCAACGGTCTAGAAAACAGGTCCCGACATGGGAGGCCGCCAACCGCTCTTGGTACTTCAACCAAGATAACATATCGCCCTCGAACGAGGGAACGAGGTCTTTAGTGTCTACGTTTGGTTGGATACTCTGTGAGGAGTCTCAAAGGCAAGAACTGTAAATAGATGCACGCAAGGTACATACTTTTGTACTTGCAGAGCTTTGCTAATGCTTCTGTTTGTAGTGGATCCACTGGAGCAAACCTCAACCTATAGTCCTACTTAGCGTGTCCTTAGACCGCCATGTGTCATTCTCAAGGTAGGCTCTAGTAAGCTTCCTGTCCCAGTTTAGACCACAAAGAAAATTGCGACCGTCGCGGGGTTTGAACCCACGACCTCTCGTTGGAGACTCCGGTGCCTATTCAACCACGCCAAAAAGGTGTGGTTCCTATGATGAGCCACAGGGGAGATACCCATTATGGGCAGTGCATTCCTGGCCCATCACAGAACAGACCAAGGGGACGTACTCCATAGACCAGTGCATGCCTTGTACAGACAAGGCATGCTGTATGTGTAGCTAGCCAGCTAGGCAGTGGACAAGGTGCATACCATTTCAACAGTTGACAGCCTTGTGTCCTGGCGGAAGATCGACCAGGTCGTACACTCCATGGTTGTCAAGAGCTTTCAGCTCGTCTCGTATGGCAGCCTCCCATTGCTATGTGCCAAGCGTGGCACGTGCCTACTGAACTGTGATCGGATTCGGCGATGATGGTGGTGCAGCAGCAGTTGTGTGGCACTATGTGATGCTGCTAAGGACGGCGGATTCAAGAGTGCGCTCGTGCTCCGACATGAGCAGTGTATAGCCAAGGGTTGAGCTAGGGTGGACAACCCCTATGGCCAGGCCCAAGGCGTCCATACTAGTCGGAAACACCGTGTTATCTATTGAGCTAACCACCTCTGGCTGAGAAGTCGCAAAACCAAAAAGCTCAACAAGGTTTTTACACCTTCTTCGTTTGTTGACATGTGTCATTCATCCCAAACTTAATCAAGAATGCACTTCACCTTCAAGAGTACTAATACCTTAGCATTACATCTCAACAAGAGCTCAAGTCGTCAATACACAAGAGAGCATCAAGCAAGGCTTATTTGATTAGCATGCAAGAGAAGTCCTTTAATAGCTGTCTGTCTAGTACTATAACTCAAAAGAAAATTCCTGGGAAGTGGCCTGAACCAGCGACATCACCAATAGACTTGTACTGTGGGCTTGACATATAAGCATCCTAGTGTCAAGGTGACAGTCAAACCATGTAACGTGCAAGAAGCTACTGACTTTCTTTCTTGGAAGCTTCAATAGCAAGCAAGATGTGCATGGGGCCACGATCAAACTCATGACATCTCACTTGGCCAAATCAACAAAATGGCCAAGGTAACCATTCACCCACATGGTGTACTCACAGGTCATATCTCACGTGAGACAGAGCATAGTTGAGTCACACTACAACAGATCCAGGGGTCATACATCCACAAGGGGCTGAACATTCTTGATCCGTTCTAAAACACTGAACAAGGGGCAAAGACATTCAACAAATCTTTCCCTGCACCTTGCTTCAGTGACCATCATCATTCGCCATCACTTGCCTTGACCATGCTGATGCCTTGCCTGCCTGCCTGGTGGAGATCCTTGTCCAGTGGATTTTTAAGCATGTCAACCCGGTTTATCTTGGTACCGACATATTCAAGCTCCACTGTCTGCTCGTAGACCAAGTCCTGAGCATAGTGGTAGTGGATCTCGATGTGATTTTTGCGCCTAGAGAGGAATGGGTTCTTGGAAATGTCAATCACGCTCATGTTGTGAATCTGGATGACCGTCGCCGTTGCCTGTGGTGCCTTTACGTCAGAAAGCAAGCTTTGCAACTACTGAATCTCTTCACTCACCTCAGCCAAGGCGATGTACTCAGCTTCAGTTGTTGGGAGAGAGACACATTCCTGCTTGTGACTCTCCCAACTGACTGCACCTCCGTTCAACATACACACAAAGCTAGACGTAGATTTTCTATTGTCAATATTCCCTCCCCAATCAGCATCGGTGTAGCACATGAGGCAGAGTGACGCGGATCTAGCGTTCCCTCCAAATTGTAGCCCCACGTGCCCCGTCCCCTGAAGGTAGCCCATGATGTGCTTCACACCCTGCCAGTGAAGTGGACCAGGATTGGCCACAAACTGGCTCACCTGTCCAACAGCATGGGCTATATCTGGTCGGGTGGCGACCATGGCATACATCAGACTTCCCACTGCAGACTGATATGGGATGCCCAACATGTCAGTTTTCTTCGATTCGTTGGATGGGGACATGGAGGAAGAGAGCTTGCACTCTGAGCTAATGGGTATGCTGGAAAGGCTTGCAATCTGCCATGTCGTTTCTTGTGAGGATGGAGACAATGTATTTTGTCTTGCTCAGGCTGATGGTGCCTGCTGCTCTGTCACGCTTGATGATGATTCCATGGTAGAAGTCACGAGGACCCATGTCCTTCATCTCAAATCTGCTACTCAGCTGCCCCTTGAGATCGTCTAGCAACCACGTTGAAGATGAGCGTAGAATGAGGTCATCAACGTACAAGGCGACCAACATGGTCCCTTTGTCGCTCTCATGCACATACATGGTAGGGTAGGTGTCGCAGTGCATGAAGGAATCCTCAGCCATGAATGTATCCATCTCCTGGTACCAGAGTCTTGGCGCTTGTTTTAGCCCATAGAGTGCCTTCACCAATCTTCACACCTTGCCCTTGGGAGCATCAACCCCCTCTGGAACCTCCATCAACACCTCCTTGTCAAGTTTGCCATGAAGAAAAGCTGTCTTGACATCCATCTGGTGGACCTCCATGTTCTCGGCAGTAGCATTGGCGAGAATTGACTGGATGGAGGCGAAAGTCACAACTTGAGCAAAATTCGCATCGTACTCTGCGCCAGGCTGCTGATGCTACCACCCGTGCCTTGTACTTGTACATCTTGCTTTCCTGTTTCCTTCTACTTTCAACAACCACTTTGACCCCACAACGTGAGCCCAGGCAGGTCTGCCCACCAGTACCCATGTCCCATTCTTGTCGATGGAACTGCATTCATTACCACTTGCTTCATCCCACTCCACTTTGTCAGGCCACGTGAGTGCCTCTATGACAGACGTTTGCTCCTCTTGAACCATGAATGAATAGTTGAAGCCATTCCATTCACCCCTATTTACGTCGTAATGCATATAAAGTATTTTGAGGCGTGAACTACTCCTTGGACCTGCTAGCTATTGCTGTGGATGTGGAGGTTGGCGGTCTACTTCATCGTTGATGATGGGATAGGAATCATCCTTATGGTGAGGAGGATCAGATACGTAGGAATTAGAGTCTGATTCCTCTGATTCATCTTCATCACTCCTCTTGTTGTAGCACCTAGCTCATGCCATTGTGCTGGTGCTTCGTCTCCCTCCTCAAGGAGAGTGAGCCAATCTCCCTGTTCTGGAGTGTTCTCGAGTTTGAGAAGCTCTCCCCTACTCAGAGACCTTTCGTGGAATCCACGTCTTTGCTGTGGATGACCTTCTTGGCTCCTTGGTCCCACAGTCTATATGCTTTGTGGGCGATGTAGTAGCCGATGAAAGTGCATTTTCATGCTCTTGCATCGAGCTTTTCAGGCCCTCACTGGCCTAGACCTTGCCAATTCTGGTACAACCGAACACCTTGAGATGGGAGGCGTCCGGCTTCCTACCTGAAAATGCTTCTTGAGGCGTCTTCAGCTACCGTGTCTGCTTCTTCTTGCCTCTCCTTTGCAGAGCTCCTGCAGGTATGTGGTTCACAAGGTAGGTAGCCGTACGTGCTGCTTCAGCCCATAACCTAGGAGGCAGCTTGGCGTCAAAGAGCATGCACCGTGTCATGTCCAGGAGGGTCTGGCTCATCCTCTCTGCTACGCCGTTGCTTTGAGGTGAGTAAGGGCTAGGTTTATGGTGTTCAATGCCCTGCAACTTGAGCCACTCCCTACGGGCTTCGTACTCTCCCCCATTGTCTGTCCTGAATGCCTTCACCTTCTTTCCACTCTATCGTTCACCCATAGAGACAAAGGCCTGCAGCTTCTCCTTCACCTCACTTTTCTATTTGAGAAAGTATATCCAGACTTTGCGGCTGCTGTCGTTGATGCATGTGAGGAAATATCTACTGCCTCCATTTGACGATATGCAAAAGGGACCACACACGTCAGACTGGACGAGGTCAAGGGGTGCGAGAGCACGCGTGCGATTGCGCTCGAAGGGTTTCTTTTTCGTATTGCCTTGAAGGCATGGCTCACCCTTGATCCTGGATCCCTCTGCCTCATTACCTAGCTCCATCCCACGCGCTAGTTCCCGCTTTCCCATGAGCTCCAATGTGTGATGAGCCACGTGCCCAAAGCGCCTGTGCCATAGGTTCTTGGAGGATGTGCACAGGATAGAATGAACAGCCCCGGTGGTTGCATTTGCGTGTGGTTTTGTTGCCAAATCTTGTGCTGCCCGTGCTTCTGCTGCTCCAAGATCTCCTTCCTGATGTGAATCTGCATCGCTGCTCTCCTCATTTTCACTCTCGGCCGAAGATTCAGCCGATGAAGTTTTCGTTTTGGTCTGTGAGACGCGTAGTCCATCAACGAGAGGAACCTGGTTGACAACCGTCTTGGCAACCTTCTCGTTACCCCGTTACTTGTCTCACTTGTTCACTTCTCACCGTTTCTTACTCTACACAACTTCTTACTCCATCCATGGCTTTGTCTTTCTCTCTTGCTTGATACGTGTGTTACCCTAGCAACCCTCTACCACATACTTGTATCAGAGCAAGCTACAAAAGTAAGCTCATGATGAAGAAGACCACGTGTCTCCATCTCAAGATCCTAGGGACCACCTTCGCCACTGTCACTGCATTGCCGCGCCCTAGCTGACGCCATCTTGGGTAAGTCACATGCCATACCACGGCTCACACTACACAAAATGGGGTCCTGTGAATTCTATGGTGGCGGAGGTAATCTCGGCAGCCACTCTCTCCAGTCTCATCTCGCCACAGCCTAAGGGCTGCCATCACTTTTCAGCACATGCATCCACCCTGCATGATTCTCCACACAATGCCGACAGGAGTCAGGTAGCAGCATAGCTGAAGTTAGCGAGGACGACCACATCTGTATCTTTGGATGCATTTTGGATTGCTGTTCTTGGCAGCCCAGCAACAACATCCCTGTGCTGCACCCTGTTCGCATCAAACCTCGCTCCTCAGTGGGTGCAAAATCAGCATAGTCATCACCACCTCGGAATCCGCAACCCCTTTCGGATCTCCCACTGCCTCTTTTGACAGCTCCCGTCCATCCTGCCATGCATCAATGGCTTTGGTCACAGTAGCAAGAGCACTCTCAGTAGCTGCTCGCCCAAGGCATTGACGAACACAGCTGTAAATACACCCGCTGCAGCAGGTTCTTTGACATCTATGGCTTTGGTCATTTTCTGAGTTGCTACTCTTGGTAGCACCACCAGTAGCACCTGTGTGCTACACCCAGTCCGCATCTCCCCCGGTCAAATCCCCAGCTTCCTTTCTTGGCAGAACCTGCACCAACCCGCCATGCATCCACGGCTTAATTGACATCAGTAGCAGCACCCTTACCAGCACAAGTAAAACTGCATTGATCACTGAAAGTCTCAGACTGTCCGTCTCAGCTGCCTCTCTCCCACATCATTGGTAGCCACAGCTGTGGCTGCACAAGCAGCAGAAGCTTTGACATATTGAGCGGCTTCCCAGCAAGCCAGTTGGACAGTTAGCACCTTGGCATCCTCACATACGGCCGCATGTGAGTGAGGCATTGACAACGAGGCTGCATACTACAAAGAGAGGGTAGAATGCGAGGCGTTTGCCCGTGTTTGCCGCCATAGTCTGGGGTATTACCCCATGGAGGACAATAATTCCACTTCTCACTACGAGTAGGAGGACGCATCCGCATATGCTGCCTATTTCCAGTCTGCATTAGACGATTCACCGATAATGCAAAACACGCTAGACACGTGGCCGCCACGGAAGCCAAGGCCTCTTCAATCCTCAGTAAGCCCATCCATTGCCGATAGAACAAGCCGGCAAAGTCAGCGTGACCTCATTAGTGTAGTGGTACACGCAGTATCAACAGCAACTCACAGAGTCTCTACTTCACGTAGTGTTGCATCTCGAGCTGCCTCTGTCATAGAGTCCTCCTCATCAGCACCCTCTGGAATTCTGTCTGTGCTTCAGGCCACACTAGTTTCTAATGCTCTTGTTGCCTCCACGTTTATGGCAACTGCACATGCAGCTCGTGCAGCTACCAATATTTCTGATGGTAGAGCTATTGAGACATACACCGCTGCTGCAGTCAACCAGGGACCCTTGGCTGCGTCTGTAGTCAAAGTTGACACACAAGTTGAAGTTGCAGTAGACGTAGTAGCAAGAGCAGCAGGAGTGGCGGCCACTACACTTTCCAGTCCAGTGGCCTCCATTCACTCCTCCAAGAAGCAAGCCTCATCTACCCCTTCATCATTGAATTCAAGTCATCATATCCAGATTCTCGTCTTGACTTCCACAGCATCTGCAGCAGCAACACGTCCTCCATTGTTTTCACTCAGTCGCTAGGCCTGGCGAGCTTGGGACTCTCCTCTGCACTTTCTCCCTACCTGTTGTCTTTGCAGTGGTATGTTTGTGTGTACAGGTCAGTTGCCTTGCAGTACAGCCTTGATTACACTCAGCATATTTTCTCACACCCACTAGGGCAAGGGAAGATCTGATTGTTTCTTTTGGCACAGTGACGTCACCGATATCATGCCAATGGACGATGACCAGTATGTTGCGCTACAAGCAGAGCTAAAACAAAAATTCACTGCACTTCAGGCTGCGCTGACCGCACAACCTGCGGCTGAGGACAAGTTGCACAGTGAGCAAAATGATCAGGAAATCTTTGTAGATCACATTGATGACCTGTTTCTTAATCTCCTCCAATGTACACTACATGCCACTCTCTTTGCGCCTACTGCTGCTTGCATTGTTGCTGCATTTTCCACTGCACCGGTTCTTCTCTTCCGCCACCTTTGTCTCTAATTCCTCTGATCCACTCGTAGTCGCTGCCACTGTTGGCGCAGCAGCTGCCAAGGCTTCTGCATTTCCTCTGCATCGCAAGCCCGAATTTAGATTAATACAACCTCATTTCAGCTCTAATCTCACCTTCTTGTCTTGGTAAGTGCGCTTCAGCGTATGGGCACACGGTGAAAAGCTCTCAGAATATTACCATGAACCAAATCCCTTGGCCAGTCCACCCTTCATCCCTGTTGAGTCTGATTCTGCTTGTGCCATTCGTGC
Source organism: Penium margaritaceum (assembly GCA_023375785.1). NCBI lineage: Eukaryota > Viridiplantae > Streptophyta > Zygnematophyceae > Desmidiales > Peniaceae > Penium > Penium margaritaceum. The sequence goes on along the minus strand of SZWC01010746.1, from coordinate 44,312 downwards.
ACTCATTCACGCTGTACCCAATGATCGCACTGACAAGATCGGGTCCTGTAATGCTAATACTGCACGTCGCACACCTGTTGACCCAATTGACGCTTATGCTCTCATGAAGTGTTGCACTAGATTCACAAGGCATGGTGAAAAACGCATCCTCACTATCCAGTTCGACACGTTGTCGATGCGATGGGTCAGGAGGTGGTCAGGGCAGCCGCCGAAAAGGGCGTGGGACCCCCGACTCCGCCTCCTCCTCCTCTTCCTCTTCCTCCAACACCGTGACATGTTGGAACTGTGGAGCCTGTGGTCACTCTAATCCCAGATTTCCTGAGCCTCCTGATGATGTACATCTTGCACGAGCAACGCGGGCATATGGAGCCCGCTCCTCTTGTGGCGGCCGTAGTGCTCCTTGTTACTCCACCTCTACAACATCCTCCAGTAGTAGTGTATTATTGTCCACTGATGCCGCTGCCTACGACACCACCAAGACACCGCCAGCACCACCATGTTAAAAAGTGCCCCTGCCATGGATGCCGTTTGCCGTTTTCCTGGTTGAACCACTAGAGAGTGGTTGGATGTCCAATCTGAATGCAGATTTGGACTCCCTGAATTTTTCCATGCGGTTTCGAGCTTTCAGTTGCTCCATCTGGTTGAGAATTCAGTAAGTTAGCCTCATCCAAAGTTCAGGTGGTCGGCGGGTGGAATCTGGGTCTCCGTCATTGGTGACGGGATTATTCCACCGCGGTGGTCCGAGTTCGTCTCCAACGACCTCCAAATGCACCAGGGGCATGAACAAAGTGACCAGGGGGACCTCCTTGACCAGGATGAACATCTCCTTGACTTCTGGGCGAGGAAAGGCGCTCCGACGGGTCATCGTCGAAGCGCCTCCCGTTGCCCAGGGAGCAAGGCATGGTGGGCGGCTCCACCAAGGGTTACTTCGACGGCCGTACCAGGGGCTATACTGCTCCGTTTTGGGCGTGCTTGGATGCGTTGGAAAGCTTAGATCACAGGCTATAAGAATCTGATTTAATCTCACCAAAAGCACTAACGATTAATGATTCACAACCTTTCTTGTTAAAAAGTGCCCCTGCCATGGGTGCCGTTTGCCGTTTTCCTGGTCCGACCACTAGAGAGTGGTTGGATGTCTGACCTGATTGCAGATTTGGACTCCCTGGATTTTGCCATGCGGTTTCGAGCTTTCAGTTGCTCGATTTGGTTGAGAATTCAGAAAGATAGCCCCATCCGAAGTTCGGGTGGTAGGTGGGTGGAATCTGGGTTCCGTCATTGGTGACGGATTAATTCCACCACCAGTGATCCTAGTTCGACTTCAATATGCTCCAAGGGCACATGGGCCATGAACAAAAGGGATGTGGATGGTCTTCTGGATCAGGGCGAGCCTCCCCCCACGTTGGGATGACAGGAAGGGCGCTTCGACAGGCCACCGTCGAAGCGCCCCCCGTCATTCCCGTTCGTGGGTATGGTGGGCGGCTCGACTCCACCATGGCTTACTCTAACGGTCGTAGCAGGGGCTCTACTGCTCCGTTTTGGGCGTGCTTGGATGCGTTGGAAAACTTAGATCACAGGCTATAAGAATCTGATGTAATATCACCAAAATAACTAACCATTAATGATTCTCAGCCCTTCTCAGTTTCCGCAATCTGTATTCTGCCAGAATTCTGCACTTAGGTGTTGTGGCGACCCAAAGCACACACCTCCCTTGGAAGTCTCTTTGCACTAAGAAGCCGTGCACTCTTAGGCAGTTCAGGGTACGCCAGGAAAGTATTCTTGACAAAGGGTTATGGGCCCACAAGCCTGACCTGCCTACTAACGTTCACGGCTTCCGCAAACGCACGGGAGTGTCGTCCCGGCGACTTCGCCGTCGCACGTTGAGACTGTCCATTGTAGAAGTTCAACATGGCGCAGAAGACAGAGTCCTCGCCCATCCAAAAGTACATGGGCGGCCCAGGCTTTGGGCTGTGGCGGTGGCATTTTGAGATCTACCTCGCGCACAAGGGACCGCTGGAGCTCATGGAGGGAACGGAGGTTCAAGATGCGAGCGCAATTGACGAGGAGAAGAAGGCCTTCGCGAAGAAGAACACGGAGGCGCTGATGCTCCTCTTGTCGGCGCTGCATGAATCTCAGTGGGGCTACATCCACGGCTGCGCCCTGGCAGCTGATGCGTGGAAGAAGCTCTGCTCCATTCACCAATCAACATCCCTAGCCAACAAGATCTTCGCAATGAAGCGACTCTTGACGGTGAGGATCGAGGAGGGTGAGGACGTCATTTCCGCTTTGCAACAGATCGAGTCTCTTGCCTCACAATGCAATGATGTGGGGTGGAAGATTGACACGAAGATGCAGGCAATGGCGCTCCTCATGGCTCTACCCGACAGTTGGGGTCCTCTCATCACCGTGCTGGGAGGTTGGGAGGAGAATAAACTCACCTACGGCGCAGTCGCCGAGTACATCCGCAACGAGGTGCACCGTCGGAGCGGTGGCGAGACCTCATCATCCTCAACTGCCCTGATCACCAAAACGCAGGGTGGTAGCAGCAGTGGCAAGCGAGGCGGCGGTAAGGGCGGCGGCAAGAAGGGCGCCAAGAAGGGTGCATGCCATAACTGTGGCAAGGAGGGCCATTGGGCCAAGGAGTGCCCGGAGGAGGCGCAGTCTGGCGGCAAAGGTACCAAAGGCAAGAAGGCGCTCCTCAACGGTACGAAGAACTACGACCTGAAGGGCGCCAACCGGCGGTGCCTCGACTCAGGTGCGGAGGAGCATACCCAAGTCGAGAAGGTGGGGTTCATTAACTACACCAAGTCTGCCAAGTCCATGGTGACCGCCAACGACAAGGTCGAATCTGCGGCCGGCCAAGGTGATGTGGACGTAGAGGTTGTCAGGAATGTTGTCCTGGCATGCCCTGAACTGCCTGAGTGTGCACGACTTCTTAGGGCAAAGAGACTTCCAAGGGAGGTGTGTGCTTTGGGTCGCCACAACACCTAAGTGCAGAATTCTGGCAGAATACAGATTTCGGAAACTGAGAAGGGCTGCGAATCATTAATGGTTAGTTGTTTTGTTGAGATCACATCAGATTCTTATAGGGTGTGATCTAAGCTTTCCAACGCATCCAAGCACGTCCAAAACGGAGCAGTAGAGCCCCTGCTACGACCGTTAGAGTAAGCCATGGTGGAGCCGAGCCGCCCACCATACCCACGAACGGGAATGACGGGAGGCGCTTCGACGGTGGCCTGTCGAAGCGCCCTTCCTGTCATCCCAACGTGGGGGGAGGCTCGCCCTGGTCCAGAAGACCATCCACATCCCTTTTATTCATGGCCCACGTGCCCCTGGAGCATATTGAAGTCGAACTAAGATCACTGGTGGTGGAATTAATCCGTCACCAATGACGGAACCCAAATTCCATCCACCTACCACCCGAACTTCGGATGGGGCTATCTTTCTGAATTCTCAACCAAATCGGGCAACTGAAAGCTTGAAACCGCATGGCAGAATCCAGGGAGTCCAAATCTGCAATCAGATCAGACATCCAACCACTTTCTAGTGGTCGGACCAGGAAAACGGCAAACGGCATCCATGGCAGGGGCACTTTTTAACAATCTCCCCCGTGCACCTTCCATGCCGGATGCCCCATGCTCACTTTTTACTCGTCTGCTCCTGCGCCTTCAAGCCCTTCACAGCTTGTCAACCCAAGCCCTGCAAGGCTGATGACGTGCCGATCCTGGGGCTGCACCTTGGTCAAACAATCTGCGAGCATGTGCTTCGTACTGCAATGTTGCAGCACAACCTGTCCCCTCTCCACCATGTCGCGCGCGTAGTGGTAGCGCACGTCAATGTGCTTCGTCCTCCTGTGCTGCGTCGGGTTGTTGGTCAGCGAGATGGAGCCGGTGTTGTCCTCTTGAACCACCGTAGGCTTCTGCTGCGGCACGCCCAGCTCCCCCAGCAACCTGCGGAGCCACACCGCTTCCTTCACCGCCTCGGCCAGAGCGACGTACTCCGCCTCCACTGTGGAGGTGGCAACGCAGTCTTGCTTCCTGCTGCACCACAAGACCGCTGCACCTGCAAGGAAGAACACATAGCCAGAAGTGGACTTCCTCTTGTCCACATCGCCGGCGTAGTCCGCGTCAGTGTAGCAGACCAGCCGCAAGGGGTCTGACCTCCCCTTTCCGTCGTACTTCAGGCGTGCGTGCCGCGTTGCCTGCAAGTACCGGAGGATGCGCTTCGCCGCCTGCCAGTGTAGTGGCCCAGGGTTGGCCACATACCTGCTCACCTGGCCCACCGCGTAGGCCAAGTCCGGACGAGTCGCCACCATGGCGTACATTAGGTTGCCCACCACAGATTGGTAGGGCACCTCCGCCATGTCCTCCTTCTCCTCTTTAGTCTGCGGCGCCATCGCCGCACTCAGCTCACAGCTTGTGGAGAACGTACTGCCCACTGGTTTGCAGTCCTCCATGCCGTACCACTCCAGGACCTCGGCTGCGTACTTGGCCTGCCCCAACTCAAGCGTGCGCGCCTGCGGTTCCGCGTGATGCTTACCCCGAGGTAGTACTCCAGCTCCCCCATGTCCGTCATCTTAAATCTGCTGCTCAGCTGCTCCTTGAGCTGCTGCAAAGCCGCCAGATCTGATGAACACAGGATCAGGTCGTCCACGTAGAGTGCGACAATCTGATGGAGTCCCTTGCTGCGCAGCACGTACACGCTGTGGTCTGACTCACAGCGCTTGAAGCTGAGCTCCGCCATGTAGCCGTCCATCTGTTGGTACCAGCACCTGGGCGCCTGTTTTAGCCCGTATAAGGCCTTCCGCAGCTTGCACACCTTGCCCTCCGGTGCATCCACCCCCTCCGGCACCTCAAGGTAGATCTCCTTGTCGATGATGCC
>SZWC01010746.1:0-15872 GCA_023375785.1 Penium margaritaceum | reverse complement strand
GCAAGTCTGCCCTCTCACAAGCCACACTCCTTGGCCATGGAGGCCAAGTCTCACTCACACCACACTAGAAGCTCACACAAGAGAGGCAATCAGCCTAGCAATCAGGCTGGCCACTCACACACGACCTAGAGCATTCTCTCATGTCACACTCCTAGTGGTCACCTCACCCACAACCACATGGGAAATTGCCATGTGTCCATGGCTAGCACACCAAACCATCAAGAGGATCACACCTTACCTAAAAAGTAAGGCTACATCCATCTATCCTAGTCAGCACACTCTGGCAAGGCAAGACTAGTACCAAGGGCCTATTTGGATATTGTCTTCAGCTGGTCTTGTACGATAAAAATCTTCTTGCCATTCCACCATGACATAGCGGTTCTGCCCAGCAGGAACACGTAGCCTATCCGATTGCACCCATCAGGGCTCCAAGCCTAGTCACTTTTTTTGTAGCCATCGACTATCACAAAACACTACCGTTAAAAGTAGCATCCAAGATACCACGTGGAAACCACATATCAGACCACTTGCACAGCCGTATGAAGGATTCCCTGTTGAATATGTTTGCCCCTTGTTCAGTCTTGTACGAAGGATCAGGAACGCTTTGCCCGTTGTGGGGGTATGACCCCTGGATTTGTTGTAGGGTGACTCAACTATGCTCTGTCTCATGTGAGATATGACCTGTGAGTACACCATATAGGCGAGTGGTTAACTTGGCCATTTTGTTGATTTGGCCAAGTGAGAGGTCATGAGTTCGATCCTGTCTCCATACACATCTTGGTTGTTATGGAAGCTTCCAAGAAAGATAGTCCGTAGCTTCTGGGAAGCAACACGGCTGATCAGTCACCTTGGCACAAGGATGCTCATGTGTCAAGTCCACAACGCAAGTCTCTTGGTGATGTGGCAGGGTCAAGCCACTTCTCAGGAATGTGCTTTTGATTTCTAGGACTGGACAGACAGCTATAAACGGACTTGTCTTGCATGCTGATCAATTAATCCTTGCTTGATGCTCTCTTGCATATTGACGACTTGAGCTCTTCTTGAGATGTAATGCTAAGGCGTTAGTACTCTTGAAGGTGAAGTGTATGCCTGATTAATTTTGGGGTGCACGACACATGCCTGCAAAGGAAGAAGGTGTAAAAACCTTTGTGAGCTTTTTGGTTTCGCGGCTTCTCTGCCGGAGGTGGTTAGCTCAGTAGCTAAAAAAGGGTTATGGGCCCACGCCTCTGGTTAGAGAAGTTTCACGCACGCAACCGCCAAAGTCACAAGCAGTGAGAGAACCTTCGCTCTCACCCAACCTCTCTGTTTGCAGGTCAATCATCAGCCGGAGGGGAATGCAACACATCTGCACCTTTCTGCCTTGGGAGCTGACATCAGCCTACATCAGCCTACATCAGCCTACATCTTTTTGCATCGGCCAATGTGAACAGTGTAAGCAGATGCCTCTTCTCACCAACAGCTTACAACGGCCTCAAACACAGGTGCATCGGCATCAACAACAGGTGCAGCAGCTGTAGCAGTTGTAGGTGTAGGGATGGCAGGGACAGGGGAACCAGGGAATCATTCTCCCATCCTCAAGTTTGATGGAGAGGGGTTTGCACTCTGGAAGTGGCAGTTTGAGATCATCATGGATGATAGAGACTTGCTAGGACATTTTGACGAAAGTGTCCCAGAACCAAAGGAGGAGGGTGCTGACCTATTGGCATGGGTCAAGCTCAACAAGAAGGCTCTTGCCGTTCTCGTGTCCTCCATACAACCCTCAGTTCTCTCACACATCAGCGGTTGTATAGTGGCAGCCGCGGCATACGCCAAACTAGGCAACATGTTTCAGTCCTCCTCACTTGCCAACCGTCTCTTCATTCTACAGAACCTCATCAATATGAGGCTTGGTGAAGGGGAGGATGTCTCCGCCTTTATGCAGAAGTTTGAGACGCTATTGCAACAAGCCAACGGCATGGGGTGGGACCTGAAATCCGATATGCAGGCCATGATTTTTCTGATGACGCTGCCGGAGAGCTGGGGTCCCATGATCACAGTGATTGGAGGGTGGATTGAAGAGGAAGTAACCTACACCAATGTCTCGGAGTATGTGCGGAATGAAGCCATGCATCGCAGCAGTAGTGAAGCAAACATGGCTGCCTTTGCCTCACGAAGCAGCGGTACCTTCCGTAATACCTCCTCCTCTGGATACAAGGGAAACAACAGCACTGGCAATAGTGGAAGGGGTCCAAAGCGTCAAGGAAGCTGCCATAACTGTGGTAAGGTTGGACACTGGGCTCGGGAGTGCCGGGCACCAAAGAAGGAGGGAGGAGACGAGGATGAATGGCGAGGGGGAAATGGTGGGAAGGATCCCACAAGCTTGATGGCCGAGTGTGCCTCCAACAAAGGGAGGGTGATACTCAGGCCAGGAGCTTACGGCTTTGACTCGGGCACAAACGAGCACACCACTTATGAGAAGAGAGACTTCATCTCTCTTTCTCCATGCAACAAGAACTTCAGAGTCGCCAACGGAAAGGTTGAGGCAGCTGAGGGGATTGGTGACAAGCTAGTCACAGTGGGTGTCAACGGTACGGACTCGGACCTCAAGCTAGAGGGGTAGTGTACTTGCCCTCCTTCACAGCCAACCTGCTCTCCGTCTCTAAGATAACTGACCATGGCATGCCAGTTGTTTTTACAGAGAAGGAAGCAGTGATAGTCCCTACCAAGGACATCAACATCTCCTACCCTGACAAGAAGGTTGTTGCACAGGTCCCTCGCGTTGATGGACTCTACGTCTTGCAGACCAAGATGACAACATCAACGGCTGAATCCTTGGCCGGGAGTGATGATGAGGAGAGCAGTGATGGAGATTCTGATGACGAAGGACATGTTGGAGCAGCGGAAGCAGTGGCAGCGGAAGATTCGACAACAAAACCGGAAGCAAATGCAGCCACCAGGGCTGTTCATTCTAGCCAGTGCACATCGTCTGAGAACCTGTGGCACAGGCGCTTTGGGCACGTGGCTCATCGTACATTGGTACTCATGGATAAGCAGGAGCTAGTGCGTGGGATGGAGCTAGGTGATGAGGGGGAGGGAGCTGGGATCTTGTGTGAGCCATGCCTTTAAGGCAAGGCCAAGAAGAAACCTTTCAAGCGTAATGGTACGCGTGCTCTCGCACCCCTTGACCTCATCCACTCTGATGTGTGTGGTCCCTTTCGCATACCGTCCAATGGAGGCAGCAGATATCTCCTCACCTGCATCGACGACAATAGCCGCAAGGTCTGGATATACTTTCTCAAAAAGAAAAGTGAGGTGAAGGAGAATCTACAAGCCTTTGTCGCTATGGTTGAGCGACAGAGTGGAAGGAAGGTGAAGGCATTTAGGACGGACAATGGGGGGGAGTACAAAGCCTGCAGGGAGTGGCTCAAGACACAGGGTATTGAACACCAGAAAACTACTCCCTACTCACCTCAAAGCAACGGCGTAGGAGAGAGGATGAATCAGACCCTCCTTGGCATGACAAGGTGCATGCTCTTTGACGCCAAGCTGCCTCCTAGGTTCTGGGCTGAAGCAGCACGCACGGCTACGTATCTTGTGAAACTCACACCTGCAGCAGCTCTGCAAAGGAGAGGGAAGAAGAAGCAGACACAGCAGCTGAAGACACCTCAAGAAGCATGGTCGGGCAGGAAGCTGGACGCCTCCCATCTCAAGGTGTTCGGTTGCACTGGCTTTGCCAAGGTCCAGACGGGTGAGGGTCCTGGAAAAATTGATGCAAGAGTACGAAAGTGTATTTTCATTGGCTATGACACCGCACACAGAGCTTATAGACTGTGGGACCTAGGAGCTAAGAAGGTCATCCGCAGCAAAGACGTGGATTTCCACGAACGTTCAGTGAGTAAGGGAGAGCTTCTTAAACTTGAGAACACTCCAAAACAGGGAGAGTGGCTCACTCGTCTTGAGGAGGGAGACGAAGCACCAGCACAATGGCATAGGCTGGGTACTACAACAGGGAGAGAAGATGATGAAGATGACTCTGAGGAATCAGCCTCCGAGTCCGACGTATCTGATCCTCCACACCATGAGGAGGATACCTCTCCCCCCATCAACGACAAAATAGACCTCCAGCCTCTACATCAACAGCAACAGCCAGCAGTTCCAAGGAGAACTTCACGTCTGGAAGTTCCTCGGCAGCATTACGACGCAGATAGGGATGAATGGACAGGCTTCAACTATTCGTTCCTGGTTCAAGAGGAGCCAACGTTTGTCGCAGAGGCACTCACGCGGCCTGATAAAGCTGAGTGGGATGAAGCAATTCGCAGTGAACTCTGCTCCATCGAGGAGAATGGGACATGGGTGCTGGTGGACAGACTTGCCGGTGCTCATGTTGTGGGGTCCAAGTGGGTGCTGAAAGTAAAAAGAAAACAGGATGGTAAGATAGACAAGTACAAGGTACGGGTGGTAGCAAAGGGGTTCTCTCAATGGTCTAGCACAGAGTACGATGAGACCTTTGCTCCCGTTGTGACGTTCGCCTCCATCCGGTCAATGCTCGCCATTGCTGCTGCCGAGAACATGGAGGTCCACCAGATGGATGTCAAGACAGCCTTCCTTTATGGCAAACTTGACAAGGAGGTGCTGATGGAGGTTCCAGAGGGGGTTGATGCTCTCGAGGGCAAGTTGTGCAGGTTTGTGAAGGCGCTCTATGGGCTAAAACAAGCGCCAAGACGTTGGTACCAGGAGATGGATACATTCATGGCCAATGAGTCCTTCATGCACTGCGACAATGACCCTAGCATGTACGTGCTTGAGAGCAAAAAAGGGACTATGTTGGTTGCCTTGTACGTAGATGACCTGATTCTGTGCTCTTCTTCAATGCAGCTGCTAGACGATCTCAAGGGGCAGCTGAATAGCAGGTTCAAGATGAAGGACATGGGTCCTCTTAACTTCTACCTTGGAATTGCCATCAAGCGTGACAGAGCCACAGGTACCATCAGCCTGAACCAAACAAAGTACATCGACTCCATCCTCAAACGATACGACATGGCGGATTGCAAGCCTGCCAGCACACCCATGAGCTCAGAGTGCAAGCTCTCCACCTCCATGTTCCCATCCAAAGAAGCGAAGAAAACTGACATGCTGGGCATTCCATATCAGTCTGCAGTGGGCAGTTTTATGTATGCCATGGTCCCCACCCGGCCAGATATAGCCCATGCTGTTGGGCAGGTGAGCCGGTTTGTGGCCAATCCTGGTCCACTGCACTGGCAGGCTGTGAAGCGCATCATGCGCTACCTTAAGGGGACGCGGCATGTGGGACTCCAGTTTAGAGGCATCGCTGGATCCGCGTCGCTCCGTCTCATGTACTACACCGACACTGACTGGGGAGGCAATATCGATGAAAGAAAATCCACCTCCGGCTTTGTGTGTATGCTAAATGGAGGTGCTGTCAGTTGGGCGAGTCGCAAGCAGGAGTGTGTCTCTCTGTCAACAGCTGAAGCTGAGTACATTGCATTGGCTGAGGTGTATAAAGAGGTGCAGTGGCTTCGCAGCTTGCTCTCTGAGATGAAGGCAGCACAGAAAACGACGACAATCGTCAAGATTGACAACATGAGCGCGATTGACATGCCCAAGAACCGAGTTCTGTCCAGGCGCACAAAGCACATCGAGATCCGATACCACTATGCTCGGGACTTGGTCTACAAGCAGACACTAGAGCTAGAGTATGCCGGCACCAAGCTGAACCGGACTGACATGCTTACAAAGCCATTGGACAAGGATCTCCACCAGGCGGGCAGGCAAGGTATCGGCATGGTCAACGCACGTGATGAAGAATGATGATGGAAACTGATGCAAGGTGCAAGGGAGAGATTTGTTGAATATGTTTGCCCCTTGTTCAGTCTTGTACGACGGATCAGGAACGCTCTGCCCCTTGTGGAGGTATGAGCCCTGGATTTCTTGTAGGGTGACTCAACTATGCTCTGTCTCATGTGAGATATGACCTGTGAGTACACCATGTAGGCGAGTGGTTAACTTGGCCATTTTGTTGATTTGGCCAAGTGAGAGGTCATGAGTTCGATCCTGGCTCCATGCACATCTTGGTTGTTATGGAAGCTTCCAAGAAAGAAATTCCGTAGCTTCTGGGAAGCAACACGGCTGATCAGTCACCTTGGCACTAGGATGCTTATGTGTCAAGCCCACATCGCAAGTCTCTTGGTGATGTGGCAGGGTCAAGCCACTTCTCAGGAATGTGCTTTTGATTTCTAGGACTGGACAGATAGCTATAAAAGGACTTGTCTTGCATGCTGATCAATTAACCCTTGCTTGATGCTCTCTTGTGTATTGACGACTTGAGCTCTTCTTGAGACGTAATGCTAAGGCGTTAGTACTCTTGAAGATGAAGTGTATGCCTGATTAAGTTTGGGGTGCACGACACATACCTGCAAAGGAAGAAGGTGTAAAAACCTTTGTGAGCTTTTCGGTTTCGCGGCTTCTCTACCAAAGGTGGTTAGCTCAGTAGCTAACATTCTTTTCCAAGGACATTGCAAGAATTGTACAAGGAGGTTGATGGCAAAGGTGATGTCGGGCCGTGTTGTAATGGCCAAGTATGCCAGAGAGCCAATGAGGCACAAGTACAGGATTACGACCACTGTCTCCTCTTGCTATGCCTGATCATCCACCTTCAGGGCATCCTTCTCGTCAAGTGTGATGGGAGTGGAGGCTATGGGAACTGCACCAAGGAGGTCAGCAAATTGCTCATCCACAATGCGGGTGTAACGTACGTGATATGGGAAGATTACCATCAAATGTATCTCTATCCCGCGAAACATAGCTGTAGGAGTAGGGGCCTTCATCCCATAGGCAGCTTGAAGGACTGCGTTGGCCTCCTTCACGACCTCTATGGAAGGAGATGTAATCAGGATGTCATCTACACGGACCAGGATGGCAGCAAAGCTCTCACTTGTATGTCTTAGAAAGAGGGACGGGTCGGCATCACTTTGCATGTACCAGACACGTGTCAGTGTGCCAGTGATCTCTTGGTTCCCATACCAGGGTGACTGCTTCATGTCATACAAGGCTTCTCATAAGCGCCAGACCTTGTCACGGACCTCAATCCATCGTAGCTAGACTACGTAGATATCCTCCTGTGGAGTGCCATGGAGGAACGTGTTGTTCACATCCATCTGGTGCACCTCCAAGTCATGGTGCGCACTAATCCAAACAGGGTGCGAGCGGTGGTCATACGACCAACAGGTGTAAACGTGTTAGTCAAATCCACACCCTCAACCTATAAGAATCCCTTGGCCGATAAGCGGGCCTTATAGTGATCCAGTGTGCCGTCACGCATCACCTCCTTGTAAAATACACACTTGGCCCATATAGCCTTATGCATATGCGGGAGGTCGACAAGTTCGTAGACACCATGCTCACGGATGGCTTTCAGCTCACCCTCACAAGCAGCACGTCACAACTCCACATTGGTAGTCACAAGTGCCTCATTTATCATGCGTGGATCCGGTGCCGTAAAGGGAGAATTCAGAGAGGCCAAAACGATGCCTCCGGAATTCTTCTGATGACGATAAGATCAGATATTACATTGCAAGTGACCGAGAACTCACAAGAGACCAACTCGTGGCTGATAGGGCATGCTGGATTTACCTTAGTCTAGTCTGCTAGGACTCTCAGGCCGTGCCAGGGTTGCCACTATGAACACTACGAGTCGGGCATCTACAGGCTGAGTTAGCTGTCCACCGAGCCCTAGAGATGAGCGATTGGAGATGACCACTCGGCTCGCAGGAGTAGCTTGATGCTGAGGTGCTCACCTCAGGCTGCGGAACAGGCTCTGGGGCCACAGCCACATGGGAAACAAGTGCATGCACTTGAGTAGGTATGACTCAAGATGGTTTCAATGGCTCGAGATTAGGTATATCATATCGCACTAACGCTGGCACAAGATTTTGTGTGTCAGAGGGGACTGACGCTGGCACGGGATCAGGTGTGCCCAAGGGGACTGACATTGGCACGTGATTAGGTGTGCCTGAGGGAGTTGACAGTGTCACTAGATCAGGTGTGCCAGAGGGGACTGAAACTGGCACAAGACAAGGTGTGCCAGAGGAGACTAACACATGCACGAGATCAGGTGTGACAGAGTAGACTGACACTAGCATGTGATCACGTGTACTAGAGTGAACTGATGATCAGATGAGGACCCACAACCAAGATGGCTGGATTGCCAACAATTGGAGATTGGGCCGTAGGTCAGGAGGCCCGGATGGACCCATCTGTAGGAATACATTCCCCCATCCTCCGAGAAGGCACACAGTTGGGAAAGTGGTCAGTGGCTAGTGAAAAAATGCTAGACAGTTTGTGGTAGGTGAGAGCATCAAAGAAAAGAGTGTCTTGGGAGTCCACAAAGCGATGGCGAGTAAGGTCCCAATAACTCCAAGCTTTTGACCGCATGGAGATGTCAAGGAATGTACACATGTGACCCGAGGTGAGACCTTAGACTCTTTTGGTCCTTGGTATACAAGACATAGGCGAAAGTTCCCCAAATGCGAGCAAATTGGAGATCAGCGCAATGGCTGAACCACAGCTCGTACGGTGTTACATGGTCAGGAAGAGAACCATGTGGTAAGCAGTTACATACCCACGTCTTGTAGAAGAAGCCCTGAAATGCAAAGTACTCCGGAAAACCACACTGAGACCGCATGGCAGGGACTGCATCCTCCATGGCGCAGTTCCAACGCTCAATCACACTATTCTTCTGTGGTGGAGCAGGGCCAGACAGCTTGTGAAAGATACCGTGCTCAACAATGTAGGCATCCATCTCGCCTAAGAAATCACCTCCAGGATCCCAGCGGATCATGTGAAGGGGGTGACAAAACTGACACTCGGCCATTACCAGCCACAGGCGGACCGCCAGGATGGCATTGGTCTTGTGGCGAAGGTTGTAGACCTACCAGATACAGGTGAAGGCATGAGTCAGGGTGAAAACATATCAATCCTGATTTGTAAGGGACTCGACTAGGAGGGGACCAAAAAGGTCCGAGAGGACGAACTCCAGCCGACGCAGTGCCCGTGAAGTGGATTCAGGGTGAGATTAGCGGTGCATCTTACACCAGGAACAAAAAAGAAAATTGGTCTTGGGTGGATTCTCAAAGGAAGCCACGTCAAGACTGCTGGCTAGCTGAGTTTGAGTGAGCTTGGACACAGTCTCTGAACTCACATGACGGAGATGGCAATGCAACAAGCACTGGTACTTAGGGGAGAGAACACCAGTGAAAAAAACACATGTAGAAGAGAGTGAGGGAGAAGGAGCAGAAGAGTGTACTGAGACACATGATAAAGTTAATCAACAACGGAGGCATGAAGCGAAAAAGGCACGTGTGTCAAGAGCAGTCACTGTGGCAGAGTCAGCAGAGTGCTCAACAGTGAGATCCGCAGAATGCTCAACAGTGAGATCCGCAGAATGCTCAACAGTGAGATCCATCCTAGTGCATGCATGAACAGAGAGCAGGCTGAGCTCAAGAGTAAGGAAAAAGAGTGCATTCAAAATGTAGAAGGGTCAGATGAACCATCAAACTGCACAACCCCAACTCCTTGCACAACCAAGACTGATCAAAACTTGTGTGAACAGACCAAACGGACACAACAGGACCGAGCATGACAAAGTCACTATGAAGAAATTTCATGTGATGGGTGGCACCAGAGTCAATGATGCAGGTGCTACTCCGCTCACAACTAGTCATCAACAGTGAACAACATACCACATAATAATCTACCTCTACTGGACGTGAAGCAACAGACTTGGGACAAAAATAGATAGCACAGACATGTGACTCGTCAGGCCAGTCGTTCTGTCAAGTCCATCTTCGTCACAAGCTGACTGAGCTCCTCCACAAGTATCATCACGGGCAGCAGATATAGTAGGAAAAGCTGTCTGGGGACCACCCAGGTCTGACAACACACTCACACCTCCCTGAGTAAAAAGCGTTAGCAGCCAACGAAGCTCTGCGACAATACAATTTTGAGGGTCCATATCACCACTACTTTCAAGTGAAGCGGCTACGTCTGCTACGTCTTCATTTTCACAGGAGTCTTCGGACCTTGAGATCCTCTTCCTCACTGTTGCCGACGACCCAACAACATTCTGCAAAGCCATGCACAGTGACAATGCAGCAGATTGGGGTGTCGTAGTAGACAAGGAGTACAAGGCACTCATGAAGAACGTGATTTGGAATCTCGAAAAATGTCCATGTGGCAGCCTGGCGATTAGCTACGGCTGGATCTTTTGATGCAAGCGCGGTGCTGATGGTAAGGTGCTCAAGTAAAAAGCACAGATGGTTGCAAAGGGATACGTGCAGACTGAGGGTGTGGATTACCCAAAAACGTTCATACCCGTTACAAAGTTTTCATCCATCTATTCAATCCTTGCTTTTGCTGCTATGGACTGGGAGGTGCACCAGATGGATGTAACGTGTGCCTTCGTCACCAACATGAGCCACGGGGGTGGTGCTGCATCAATCAATGGTAACAGAGGTGGAGCAAAGAAGAAGGGAAAGTGCCACTACTGCAAGAATCCAGGCCATTGGGTGCGTTAATGCCGGAAGAAGAAGGCAGACCTTGCGATTGGAATGGGAGCCGGGAAACAGTCTGATGCCTTCGCCAACGTTGCTAATTGGGAGAGTGGATTTGTGAGCACCATCCGGATCCTGCACGTCTCCGCCAACACTGCCTTGTTCTGGATCATCAACCCGGGAGCCACTCGGCACATGGCTTGTCATCGGGAGTGGTTTCTAGTCTACACCGCCATTGAACCTCGCCGAGTATACATGGGTGACAATCATGTACGGATGGCGGTGGGAGAGGGTGAGATTATCTCTTGTGCTTCTATCCAAGGGAGGCACGTGGAATTTTGTGTGAAGGGGGTACTCCATATTCTGGGACTGGGAGCTAACCTCTTCTTTGTTGCGTCTCTCATCTCCCAGGGTCTGCAGGTCCGCTTTGAGAACGGTGGATGCACTATCTCAGCACGTGTAGGCCAGGTGCTTGCAAAGACGGACAATGAAGATGGCCTCTACCATCTCTTTGTGGCATCAAAGAAGGGAGCTCCCTCAGTAGCAGCTGCAAGAGTGGAAGACAATGACCTTGGCATGTGGCATTGCCGGCTTGGATACCTCACCTTGAGTCCAATCATATCCATGGAGTAGATGGTGTGTGGCCTGTAGCTGAAGGAGGTGAAGCAGCCCAATGCATCGGCCTGCAAGAGCTGCATCAAATGGAAGGAAGCCCACTTTCTATTATCTAAGGAGGGAAAGGCGGCAGCTCAGCTTCTCTCTTTTGTGCACTCTGACTTCTGTGGTCGCATGCCATTACAGTCCTTGTCCGGCAAGGTGTGCTTTCTCACGTTCATTGATGACAAGTCACAGAAGACATGGGTATTATTTCTAGCCAGGAAGGATGAGATTTTTTATGCATTCAAGACATGGTTGGCTGCTGCACTGAATGAGAGTGTCAGGTGTCTGAAGGTGCTTCGTGTTAACATGGTGTGCTCTTTGTCGTAAGTGTCGTTGATCGTAATCCCTGGTTTGACCATTGAGGAGTGGTTGAACACCTGATCTGAATTTAGATTTGGATTTTGTGGACTTTTCTGTGCAAGATTGAGCTTTGAATCACTTGATTTGAATGAGTATGCAGAAATTTAGCCTAGTCCGAAATTCGGGTGTTGGAATGGTGGAACATGGTACCTGCCATAGGTGGCAGGGGAATCCACCTGCCAGTGATCTGAGCCTCAAATGTACCAAGGAAGAAACCAGAGGAGTCTCCTCGACCAGGGTGAACTTCTCCTTGACTTATGGGCAAGGAAAGGCGCTCCGACAGGTCACCGTGGAAGCTCCTTCCGCTGCCTAGCGTGTAAGGCAAGGTGGGTGGCTCAACCAAGGATTGTTTCGACGGCCATAGCAGGGACTCTACAGCTCCAATTGGGCATGCTTGGATGCGTTGGAAAGCTTGGATCACAGGCTATAAGAATATGATGTAATCAAACTCTACTAATTGACATGAACGTGTTTTGATTCAGTTCTACTGAATGCGACATTTCCTGCCCACTCACATCTGTGATCCTTGTGCTCCACGCTCTTCACCATTGGTGTCCATTGGCTGACCCAGACATTGGTAGTGTAAAAAAGTGAAGGCTAGGCATCCTTGAGGGTGCATCCAAAACCACCAGTGCCAACAAGGGCTATGGGCCTGTGTGCCTAGAAGGACCCCAGATGTACAAATCTCACGCTACTATGTGCGCCATGAAAAAGACTGAGCAAGAGAGCATCGGCGCCGTCTCGTAGTTTGATAGGAATAGCTTCCTCTTGTTGAGGTGACAGTTTGAAATCTGCCTGGATGACAAGGGCCTCCTTGATCTGGTCAAGGGTGAATAAACTGCCCCTCCAGGTACAGCGATACGAGAGGAAGTGGAGAAGTACAAGAAACGCAAGAAGACGGTGCTTGCTTTGTTGGTGTTAGTGCTGGCTCCGACTCAGCACACACTCATTCAAGGATGCACGGAGGTTACGGAGGCCTAGGAGAAGCTGTGCAACACCTACCAGTCCAGCATACTCGTTAACCAAATCTTCATCTTCAAAAGGCTCGTCACCCTCTGAGCCAATGAAGGCAACAACATCATGTAGATCCTACAGCAGATCAAGTCCCTCACTCTCAAGTGTGTAGCCACCGGGTGGAAGGTTCATCTTCAGGTGCAAGCTATGACCCTCCTCCTGGCCTTACCGGAAAGTTGGAGTCCCATGATCACCGTTGTTGGTAGCTGGTCCACTGATGAGCTGAAGTATCCGAAGGTGGCTGATTATGTCCGCAATGAATGGATGTGGTGTGGTGGGAGAGAGAGTGGGGAAACATAAAGTTCAGCCTATGCCATCTGCCTTCAAGGTGGAGGGGGAGGGGAGAAGGGGAAGGGTGCCAAGCAGGGCACCAGGAAAGGTGACAACAAGGGGGAGTGCTACGTCTGCACCAAAGAAGGCCACTATGCACGCAACTACCACAAGAGGAAGTCGGACCAGCCGGGGAAGGCTGGAAAGATTGACGACCTTGCAATGATGGTGCAAGACTCCGCCGACTTATCAGATTTGGGAGTCACTGTGATTGCCTCCGGATCAGGCCGTCACACACAATGCCAGCGGGCGGCATTCATCACCTATGGCGCCTCGGAATGGCGCATGACTGTAGCCAGTGGCAAAACAGAGTTGGCTGCCGGTGAAGGCAAAGTTTGCATCGAGGTGGATGTGGACGGAAAGGTTGTTAAATCACAATTCATGACATGCTCCTCATGCCCAACTTTTGGGCAAATGTGTTGTTAGTGAGCCACCTTACCGACAAGGGGATTGAGGTGCTCTTCAACAAGAAAGAGGCCATCGTCCGGAAGGAGGGGGAAGGCAAGGTGAGTGTATGTGAAAAGCGAGAAGATGACTTGTACCTGTTCCTCACAACAATCTTTGGAAGCCGGTGGGGTATGAAAATGCCCACCTCACGAAGAAGGACGATGGAGACTTGGACCTATGGCACCGCCGATTGTGTCACATCACTCCCTCAACTGTAAGGGACATGGTAAACAAGGAAGTGATACGGGGTCTTGTGGTCAAGAGCCTTGACGCAGCCAAGAATGCCATGTGCGAGTTGTGTGTGGTCAGCAAAGCGACTTGGCAGCCGTTTCATGGCAAAGGGATGCGTGCATCGGAGAAGTTGGAGGTGGTGCACAGAGATGTGTGCGAACCATCTGAGCCCTCTATTGGAGGGGCCTGCTACTTCGTCACCTCCATCGACGATCATACCCGCAAACTGTACCTCAACAACATCAAGAAGGAGTAATGTGTTGTCATGCATGGAGGAGTTCGTGACATCAGTGGAGCAGCAAACGGAGTTGAAGGTGAAGTTGTTGGAGAGAGACAACGGCGGTGAGTACAAGGGCTTCTTGGCATGGATTAAGAACAAGGGGATTGCATGGCAGGAAACTATGCCAAATTCTCCACAGCAGAACGGATTCACGGAGAGAGCGAACCGCACCATCCTCAACATGTTCTGGTCTATGTTGAGTGATGCCAGCCACGTGCAAAAGTATTGGGCGGAGGCGACACGGCAGCGGCGTACATCATGAACCTGATGCCAACTTAGCCCTTAAAATATACAGAGTCTAATGTGTGGAAGATACCACAACAGGTGTGGAGAGGGAGGAAGCCAACCGTGACTCACCTTCGCACGTTTAGGTGTGTTGTACATGCTATTGTGCAGCCATGGGAGGGGCAGGGCAAGCTGGATTGGCGGACTCGCCAGTGCATCTTTGTCAGGTATGAGAGTGGGAGCGGGCTGTATAGGCTCTTTGACCCACAGAGGCAGCAGATCGTGAAGAGCCACGGCGTCATGTTTGACGAGGACAGTTATTGGACGGAAAAGTAGGCAAGTCTCTCCAAGCGTAGGGAGTGGCTGCTACTCCTCGAGGGGGAGACGCTTGAGGACGCAGAAGAGGGTGACGTCCGAGGGTCTCCAACCAGCGAGAACCATCAGGGGGATGGGGGAATGGCTGATTTGCATTCAGCCAAGTCGGAGAATGAGTTCAAAGTCTCGGAAGCAGTTGAGCTGAAAGGGAGACAAGGAGTGAGCTCGCATCTCCACCGTACCTGAGAGAGGGTGAGTAGACCAGCTGTACGAGTGGCACCGCAAGAGGGCAGCAGCTGCAACATCAGTAGCAGCAGTAGCAGTAGCAGCAGCAGCAGTAACAAAAGCAGTAGTAGCAGCTGTAGCAGCCTCAACAGCAATAGCCTCGGAGAAATGGATGCATAAGGAGGACGGCAAAATGGTACGATGTCACGTAGGGCATTTGGACTGGGTTCACTTGAGCGTTCTTTGTGAGAAAGGAGCCCGAGACTGTCAAGGAGGCGTTGTAGCAGAAGGATGGAGCTGAGTAGAAGAGAGCTATGAAATCAGGGCTTGCCTCCCATAAAGAGAATGATACTCAGCAGCTTATCAATAGGCCAGAGGGTGCAAAGATTATCGGCTCCAAGTAGATCTTCAAGAAGAAGCTCACCAAGGATGGGAAGGTGGAGCAGTACAAGGCGCGGCTGGTTGCAAAGGGATACGTCCAGCGGAAGGGTGAACACTTGGGTGTGAAAACCACATTCCTCAACAGTGACCTAGACAAGGAGGTCCTCATGTAGGTGCCAGAGGGGATGGACATGCCGCTAGGGAAGTGTTGTTGGCCTCGCAAGGCGCTTAATGGGCTGAGGCAAGTACCACTCATGTGGTGCTTGAAAATGGATGGATTCATGGCCGAACTTGGCTTCAAGGGCTGCGAGGCAGATCACATCGTGTACGTGCGGAAGCAGCCGTGGCTGCACCGGATCCTAGTTCTTTACGTGGATAACCTCATCCTCGTGTCATTGGACATGGAGGAGTTGGTGAACCTGAAGCGACAGCTGGGCAGTCGGTTCAACATGACCGACATGAACGAGCTCGAGTACTACCTCGGCATCGCCATCAAGAGGGACCACAAGGCACGCACGCTGTAGATGGGGCAGGCAAAGCACGTGCAAGAGGTGCTCTGCCGCTACAACATGGAGTGCAATCCCACTGGCACACCCATGACCACCACATGTGAGATGAGCTCGAGCATGAAGCCGAGCACGGATGAGGAGAAGGAGGAGATGGCAGCTGTGCTGTACCAGTCGGTAGTGGGGAGCATCATGTAAGCCATGGTGGCGACGCAAAACCATCTGGCCAAAGCGGATCCTCCGCTACCTCAAGGTGACAAAACAGTTCTGGCTCGTGCTTGGAGGGGGAGCGCATGACGACTCTCTCTCTCTCTCTCTCTCTCTCTCTCTCTCTCTCTCTCTCTCTCTCTC
>SZWC01010745.1:34612-46652 GCA_023375785.1 Penium margaritaceum | reverse complement strand
AGCACAGAGCACAGAGCACGGAGCACCGAGCACGGAGCACAGAGCACAGAGCACGGAGCACCGAGCACGGAGCACAGAGCACAGAGCACGGAGCACCGAGCACGGAGCACAGAGCACAGAGCACGGAGCACCGAGCACGGAGCACAGAGCACAGAGCACTGAGCACCAAGCACCAAGCACTGAGCACCGAGCACCGAGCACCACCCACGGAGCACCGAGCACCAAGCATGGAGCTCGGAGCACCGAGCACAGACACGGAGCACGGAGCACAGATCACAGAGCACCGAGCACCACCCACGGAGCACCAAGCAGTTGAAAGCGTACAGGAAGTGCAGGAGTGGATCAAGTTTCAGGGTTGCCATGGAGGTGTGTGTGTGTGTGTGTGTGTGTGTGTGTGTGTGTGTGTGTGTGTGTGTGTGTGTGTGTGTGTGTGTGTGTGTGTGTGTGTGTGTGTAGTGTAGTGTATCGTGGAAAGCAGCCGGGGAGTATGTGTGTGAGACAAAAATTGTTCTTTCCCACGCACTGCTTGCGTCTTTTACCTGGGGATACAAGGACACAAGGACACAAGGACACAGAGACGCACAGGCCCAGACATTTCACAAAGACACGAGGACACAAGGACACAAAGACAAAGACACAACGACATACGATGTGCCATGCGATGCCATGACATGACGTGGCATATAGCTTGGGTTTGAGTCGCTACTCAACAGACCTTGAGTGCTGAGTGGTCGATGCCGTTGTGGGAAAGCCACGTCAGCATCCAATCCACGCTCTCCTGGAGCTCTTGCGCTTGAGATTTTAACGATGAATGTTGCGACGGCGAATCGGAATTCAACCCTGAGGACGAATCAGACAATCCCGAGGAAGGAGCGTCTCCAACTCTCAGACGCTTATCAGCACTAACGTTGGTAGCCGAAGCATCATCGGTGGACGACACTGTCGCCTCTGCTGCTGCTGTCGCTACCGCTGCTACTGTTGCTGCTGCTGCTGCTGATGATGAAGATGACAGTGACGATGACGTAGGGTACGGTGAATTAAGGAGGACTCCCACATCAGCAGTAGATCTTTCTCCTCCTGCTGCCGCACCAACCTGTTGCAGCAAGTTCCTGCCTCGAACTTGTGTTGCTGACGATGGTCCTACTCCTCCTCCCCCTCCTCTTCCTCCTCCTCCTCCTCCTCCTCCTCCTCCTCCGCTTCCCTCCCTTGCTACGTTCCCTACCCTCACCCAAGCGCCATCCACAGCAAGGGAAGAGGAAACGAAGAGGATGAGCATCAAGAGAAGAGGAGAGGGTCTTGTGGAAGTCGCGGATGCCGANCATCAGCAGTAGATCTTTCTCCTCCTGCTGCCGCACCAACCTGTTGCAGCAAGTTCCTGCCTCGAACTTGTGTTGCTGACGATGGTCCTACTCCTCCTCCCCCTCCTCTTCCTCCTCCTCCTCCTCCTCCTCCTCCTCCTCCGCTTCCCTCCCTTGCTACGTTCCCTAGCCTCACCCAAGCGCCATCCACAGCAAGGGAAGAGAAGGCGAAGAGGATGAGCATCAAGAGAAGAGGAGAGGGTCTAGTGGAAGTCGCGGATGCCGACATTTTTTGTTGCGGATCTGACCTGACCTGACCTGGCCCAGCCGTCACACAGTGGGATGATGTGATACGGTGTGATGCGACACGCTATCAGTGACAGGCGACTCGTGCCGTGTGTCTAGCAATGAGCGATTTTCCCTCAGATTTCGCCTCGCGGAACCTTGTGCAAAGCCTTTTTCAAGACGATGTGTGATGCGGCGCGTTTGTTCTGATTGTCTAGGTCTAGGGTTCGAGGGCCTCACACACTGGCAGGTGTCGATCACTACGACCTTGCGGCTTAGTGATCTGATCCTTTTCAGATCATCTGAAGCGTGCTGCAGTGTGCTTGCGCGGGATGGAACGGGACAGATTCTTTGTGTGCGCCACCAACAGCAGCAGCAGCATCAGCAGCAGCGGTAGACGCTGGCCGAGACGGCGCTGGCGTTGGGCCGTCCACCTCCAGAGGCTTTCACTGCTCGAAGTCTTGTGCCACTCAAAACGACTACAAATAATGCAGACTTGAGAGAAGAGGGCAAGTGCATCGCGGTCTGATATCAACCAGCGAATACATGTGTCCACTGACGCGTCGTGCTTTGTACTACACTTGGCGACACGAGCGAGCGGGCGACCATCCGAGCCGCGGATGCGACCAAACCGCAGCATCGTGATGGAGTAAGGCGCGACACTTCTATGCGCAAGTGGACGGAGTAGAGCAGAGACGCATGTGGATGGGTTACAAGGTGAGAGCGGGAGTTGGACGGCACGGCGATGGAAGTTCCGTGGTCGTACCGTCCAATTCCCCCCCTCCCCGGCTGGTCAGTAGGCCTGCAGGCGGGTTGCAAGGTGAGAGCTAAAACAATGTGGAGAGGGAAGAGGAAGATGAGGCTGCAAAACCCCCACTCCCGCTCCCCCACTCCGCACCCTCACAGATCTTTGTGCTGCCTCCCCGCCCCCCCACGGCGCGCCGGGGCCGTGAAACTGGACGTAGTACGCTTTTTGGGAGTAACGAGCCGCGAAAAAAGCGGCCCGAGATCCAACGTGTTCAGGTTTGCTTCGCAAACTAGGCCTACGCTCTGCGTTCAGTCATACCCTTCTCATAGCAAACCTCCAACCTAAGCATGCTGAAAGGCCTTCGGCAGTATGCGGAGCGAATTAAAATCCTATGTTTGCGTGGCTTTCCATGACCTCCAGA
Organism: Penium margaritaceum; assembly: GCA_023375785.1. NCBI lineage: Eukaryota > Viridiplantae > Streptophyta > Zygnematophyceae > Desmidiales > Peniaceae > Penium > Penium margaritaceum. The sequence goes on along the minus strand of SZWC01010745.1, from coordinate 43,900 downwards.
TCACGCGGATAACCTTTGAAACTGTCTGCAAACCCAAGAAATGTTTTCAAACCAAAAAGTTAAAACGTATTACACAAGATAAACACCGTTACTGCGCCTGAAAGAGCGCCGACCACGAGTTCGGATCTCATAAATGCAGGTAAATCTTCATCTACGCACAGAATCGCATGCACAGGCGGGTGCTGATGTCGCTTTTCGGGCAAAAGCGAATGCTCCTGCCGACCGCACTGCTGCGTGACAGCCAGCTCTGGAGAATGCCGGCCCCGGTTGCACCCGCCACGGGAGACGCCGGCTTCAGCAGTACCCCGAAAACAGGTCGGATGGGGGCCACGCCCGACAACCAAATCCTAGGACGACGAACATGCACTTGCTGCGACGACCATTTCTTTTCTTTGCTAGACATGCTAAAAGATGAAGGCGGGGTGGCTATCTCATCACAAAACAAGTGTTACGCCAAGTGGAACCAAGATGGCTCACAGGTAGATTTCAAGGATTCAATGCCCTTGATGTTGTGGATCTGGCGACGCCTCTTCCTAAGCTCTTGGCCCATATGCAGATCAAGCATCCTCAACTAGAACGTCTCATACCAGCATGGATGGGGTACATGGGGAGGAGGGCCACGACGAGCTTCCCGGATGCCGAGGTAGTGTGAATGGCACTGATGGAGAGTTGTAGGGGTGGGCGGAGCCCTTGGTTCTCACCCTAGACCACCTCCGCCAAATCGTGGTGGGGGACATGTGGGAAAATTCTAGGAAGCTTCCTGGCACGCTTGCCATTGACTAGGCATCAGCGCTCAATCAGCTCGCGACGTCAACACAAGTCAGAAGCGGAACGGCAAGGGTTTGGCTAGACGACACGACACAGTCTCAAGTATGCTTCCATTAGTAAACACATGAAGAGAGGGATACCAAATGACAAGTCCATAAAAAACCTGTCGCGGCGCACAACGGGTGTCACACACGACAATGCAAGGTCTGTCCTAAAACTCGCCCAAAAACATTATTTTGGCCGTAACTCTGCACAGAAAAATCAGAACGCTACATCGTCTCAACCTAGAGATGCAAAATCTTAAGCCAAATGCTACGACTAGTCACACACATAAGTCCGGCACCGATCGATGGACAGACAATGCAAAACATGAAAATCGGGCTCAAGAGCCAGTCCACCGAGAAAACTCTAGCGTCTGCAGAAAGAACGCAAAGCACCTCCGCAAGCACACCGGGCATCGTGGCAGCTCTCTGGCAGCTGCTGGTGGATGGAGCCACCACTCGTTGGTTCTCTGGCGCCAGTTGCGTCCGCATCAAGGATATGCTACAAAAACACTACATGAGGTCCGAGACAACATCCACGACGCTAGGGCAGTCATTAGTCAGGTCCGAGTGGGTGGTCTAGCACCTGCCGACATGCCGGTGCCTCCGAAGTGAGCATCGGAGACCATGTCGTCGCGCTCTCCTGTACCATTGCTCTCCTAGCCGGCGCTCATGACGAGTGGAAGCAAAACACACCAACACTCCCCCTGGCTGACACAACTATCAACATAACGATGTCTGAACGAAGGCAAGAAAAGGATGGCTCAGGCAACCAATCACAGCGAGCACCGATCAAGCATACCACAGCACAGGGTCTCCTCGTGACAATGGTGCATCCCACCAAGTGCCCGGGTCTCGACCATGCAAAAATTCAATCACACACCTACGTCTCAAACATCATGCAAGAGAGACAGAGAAACAAGGTCTCCTTATGACCCCGGAAAATGTTTCCGAGTGTCCAGGTCTCAACCACATCATGCATGGATCATACATTACACATGTAGGCAATGGGTGTCCGCGTCACACCGGTAAAACTCACCAGGTGTGCAAAACTCGACCAGCATAACCTCGACCTTAGCATTATGCCGCACCCCAAGTAACCTTGCTGTCCTCAAAAGAGCGTCAGGCCAAAGCCCGCACACCAATACCCCCCCTCGCAGAGGCTGACAGCACAAGCAAAGCTAGTAGCTGCTCCCAACACAATCCTTGAGGAGGGAGCACGGCTACCTCATAGCCACATACCTTGACGGTGCTATATCAAGGATGACGACGATGCTGGTGGGATCAAATCGCACAGAGCCTCACTTTGAAGCGTCGTCATCGCTATCGTCGTCGTCGTTGGCATCATCACTGCTGTCGTCACCTATTGGTGTGACTCGTGCAACAATAAAGGCCTCCTCCAAGACAATCGCCTGTTGTATGGCCTCCAACTCCTGAGGTGCACATCGCCTCGTAGCCTCCGCAATGTCGAGGTGCTTGTGGAGCTCCACGAGCTCTGACGCAACAGCCAACCGACTGGCTGCATCTGCGACATGTAGGCGGTCAGTCGAGGAACGAACCTGACGGTGGACCTCGATTGTGTGCGAGTCCGCACAAGCCAAAGCCTCCTGCAGCCTCGCGGTATCACCCTGTAGGAAAGAGTGGAGTTGCGCCTGCTTGTCGCACAAGTTGACGTCCTCTGCGTCAGTCGTCGACAAAAGTGCCACCGGGCCACAAAGTGCTGGTAGGGCGGGAGAGCAAGACAATGAGTCGCCACGTAAGTTGTCTGGGGCTATAGGAACGGCTGCTGCAAAGGTACCTGCTGCTCGTGACACACTTGTCGCTCGACCGTCAGCTGTTGGCCAGACGGCGGCATGTGTAGGTACAACTGCATCCGCGGCCACGTCGTGGTCATCGGAGGTGCGGTTAGTGCCGTGGTGCTCCTCATCACCTCTAGTGCGTAACCCATCATCCACCCGCTGCTGGAGGTCTGCATGTCCAAGGTGTTCATCCTGTAGAGACCACTCAGATGCCTGAAGACGCCTGTGTACATCCTCCACATACTCCTCGACAGCCCGTCGTGCTGGAACATCCATTCTCTGATAGGGCTGCTGTCCTCTTGGAGCTCAGCCATGAGACTCTGCACGTGCGCCTCCGCTCGAGCCACCACTGCCTCCTACTTGTGGACCACGGAGCGTGTGCACTCGGGTGTAGGAACTATAACTCAGACGAGAGTAGTTGTGTCCTCGGCTGGAACCGCCATGGTGTTACCGACACCGGTCACGGCAACGAGGAGTCTGAGGTCCACAGCTCACTCTGCATCCTCCATGTCGCGCACGTGGACGTATGCTCTCACCGAGGGGCCATCTTGTGCTCGTGTCGCGGCAACTACAAGAACGGCAGCGCACTTGGCCTCTAAGTCTGCCTTCGACCCTGCGTCCGACCACTCCATGACGGACGACTGATCCTCATAGAGGAAGTCTGCCTTGTCCTAGTGGTCCATCACCTGCTCCCGCTGCCCAGCACTATCTGTCTGAACCACCTAGGCGTCTGCAGGGGGCCGGGCATGAGCATTTCTATCACCTACTCTTGTTGCTACTCCAGGCACCATGGCATCTGTCTCCACACCAACTAACGCGGGAGCGCACACACCGTCAGGTGCAGCTCCTGCATCGGTCGTTGTCATGTCATTTGCCAAGGTATCAACGAACACCATCTCCATCCCCAACTCTAACCAATCATCGGACTATTCCTCCTCTGACAAAGAGTCTCCATCAGGGCAAACGTCTCCTCCCGTTGAGTCTACTGTGTACCGTCATTCGCCTCAACTATCATGCACTATAGAGCAGTTGCCTCACCAATGCCGAGCTCCGCCGTGGTCGTCAATGGACAAACCATCCCCCCAACGACTGACACCTGAGCAGGAGCTGTGGGGACTCCTTAGACCAACCCGTGGACAGGAGACAAGGGGGTCTTGTCACCTGAGACTCCTCCCACAGCCGCGTCTGACAGTGCTACCTGTGCGTGCCGTGCAAGACGAGCATCTCGCTGCCGCAAATGACGAGTGTAAGAACGAGGGGTACGGCAAGGGACTAAGGGTCCGTCCCTCGGTATGATGTCAACAGCCTCCAAGACGGAGCGGAGGGCGACAGATGTAGACGAGAGATCCAGGATACTAGCATCGTCAGAGGAAGGGATGCAAGATCGGGAGGAAGATGAAGATGAAGATGGAGGTGACACCTACGGCGGGGTGGCAGCTCGCTCGGAAGTCACGTGGTCAAGGAGCTATTGGACCATGCGCTTGAGGTTCTAGACCTCCATGTGTAGGGCGGCCACATCACCACGCAGAAGCGCTTTGGCATCACTCGGTGACATATCCACTGAAGGAGGAGGTAGGGAGGATCGCACCCAAGGGGGATGCCACCCAGGAGGGCACTATCTGCAATGGCGCCAGCCATGCTTCCTATCTCGATAGTAATAGCACAAAAACCCTAAGGACAAGTGGGATTTATGCCACGGCTGCATCGACCACTGTGCCTGTGGCGGCTGCCCCGGCTAAGGCTCAGGCGCAGACAACGGCAATGGAAAAGCCCACGGCCACATTGTGCAGCTCATGTCGAGAGCTAAGCGTAGGTGATAATCTCTTACACTCGACCCCGGTGGTGCAAAGTACCACGTAGAGGGATACGAATGCAGCAACGTCTCTCAGACGGGCTACAATGTCATCAGTCATGGCGACAACCTCAGCCTTAGTGTGTTGCTACAATGTTGCTCCCGGTGGCGATGGCGCATCTATCACAACGTGCAACCTCAAGTTGCATTTGGTGCCGCTGATGCTGCACCGGGTGCCGTCGTCAACGTACGGCTATGGCCTCAAGCCGCCTTCGCTGCTGCTACTGCTGCTACAACTCTCGCGGCGGCTGCTGCTACAGCGGTTCGCGTCGCCAGCCGACGGTAGTGGCCTCAAGCCACATTGAAAAGCAAAACAATTTAGTTAAAAAAACAAAATACACCCCTTTTTCTTTTTCACTGACGCTCGACGCAAATGCCCCACTCGATGACCCCCCTTGTTCAGCTTCCTTTTTTTGTTCCTTTTTTTTGTGATAGTGCCACCTCCTCGGGTGCCCCTTTTGGGTTTTCTGGGGTGCCCCACTCAAGGCCCCCCCCCTTTATCCTCTCCCCCTCCTGTTTTTTTTCTCGGTCTTGCTCGACCCTCACTTCATGCGCAGTGGAGGGGGAGGCACGCTCCCCCCCTCGCGTGCAGCTGGCCAGAGGTCGCCCGACAGCCTCCCCTATCCCTCTCAATCGGCGGGGGGGGCTGGCGTTTGGCCGGCACGCACCGGCTCAAGCGCCGGCACTTGGCTGGCACTCTGTCACGCACTCCGTCGGCACGACGGGCCCGACCGATGCCCCCCTCCCCCGGGCAGGGTCCCTCGCGTCGGGTCTCCCTCAGACCCGACAATAACAACTGCTGCAGCAATTGTTGCAACAGTTGCTACAGCAACTGCTACTGCTGCTGTTGCTACGGCTGCTGCGTGCGACTGCTGCTTACTGCTGCGACTGCTGCCTACTGCTGCTACTACTCCAATTGCTTGTCGCTGCCGCGGTTGCTGGTGCTATTGCTACAGCTGCTCTTGACCAGCATTGCTGCTTCAGGCCCCTGCTTTCGCATCTACTAGTGCTGTTGCTGCCTGCCGCCTTTGTTGCGGCTGCTTCTATGGCTGTTGCCTGCTACTGTTGCATTTGGTGCAGCTCGCGGCTACTGATGTCGCTGTTGCCGTAAACTGTTGCCGATGCTGCGCGCTTCCACTGCTCGCAACCACCGCAAGCTGCTACTACGAGCTGCTTCTTCCCTTTTTTTCCTTTTTTTGTATGAACAGACCAGTGACCAGACGCGGCTGTTGCTACCACCCGGTGTTGCTGTTGTAGTGGCTGCTGCCTGTAGCTGCTCCCGTTGCAGGTGCTTCCCGTCGATGTTGCCGCTACGGGCGCAGTTGCTTGCAGCTGCCGCCACTGTCTCTGTTGCCTCTACTGCTCTGTTGCAACGTAGTCGTGGTTGGTCCCTCTAGGATCTGTTGTTGCTGGTATGGATGGCTGCCGCTGCTGCCACTCACTACTGTAGCAGCCGCTGCGTCTCTGCTGCACGGCACAACGAGTTGTGGCTCGTTTGTTCTCATACCATGGGAGAATTCTAGGAAACTTCCTAGCAGGTTTGTCACTAATTGGGCGTCAGTGCTCAGCCAACTCGCGGCGTCAACACAAGTCAGACGCGAAACGGCAAGGGTTTGGCTAGACGACACAACACAGTGTCAAATGTGCTTCCATTTATAAACACATGCAGAGAGGGATAACAAATGAAAAGTCCACAACATAAATACATGCAATGGCACACAACGGGTGTCGCACGCGGCAGTGCAAGGTCTGTCCTAAAACCGACCAAAAACATTGTTTTGGCCGTAACTCTGCACAGACAAATCAGATCGCTATGACGTTTGAACCTAGAGATGCACAATCTTGAGTCGGACGCTACGACTAATCACACGCATAAGTCCGGCACCGATCGGTAGATAGACAATGCAAAACATGCAAAACGGGCTCAAGAGGCAATCCACCAAGAAAACTCTAGCGTCTGTAGAAAAAACGCAAAGCACCTTAGCAAGCACACAGGGCGTCGTGGCAGCTCTTTGGCAGCTGCTGGTGGATGGAGCCACTACTCGTCGGTGCTCCGGCGCTAGCTGCGTCCGCATCAAGGATAGGCTGCAGAAAAACTACAAGAGGTCCGAGACAGCATCCAGGACGCTAGGGCAATCATTGGTCAGCTCCGAGTGGGTGGTCCAGCACCTGTCGACGCGCCGATACCGGGGTGCGCATCGGGGACCATGTCGCCGCGCTCTCCCGTACCGTCGCCCACTACAAGGCAGTTTCTAGTAGTGAGTAGACTGATACCGTTGGTAAGCCGGACAGTGGAGTGAGGGTGATTCCGGTGGGTGAGGCCATACCCAGGCTCCTCCAAAGGTGGATGGTGATTGTGGAGCGGAGGAAGATGGAGAGCCAAGTGCACTGTCATTCGTGGCTGGAGTGTGTATTGCATACCTTGTTTTGAAGTTATTGCTAGTCTGTTCTCGTGCCCTTGTCACCTAGGTGTATTGTTGCATATTTCCAATGCAAGAGAACTCGGACGATCGTTCAAGTGCCACGGGAGAAGACGTAGATGGGGACAAAGACGTCTTTTTACAATGTTGACAACAACATGGACTACAAAGACTGTGCGGAAGATGTCGATGATGACTTTGCCCCAAACCGCTGCCAGGCAAGACAGTTGTGTCTTGCATGTGATAACATAAGTTGGCTTCATTCTTTGAATCCTCCGGTTAGGGAGCCGATAGTTGGCGGACGTCCATGATGAGATGAGTATAAAACCTCATGTGTGAAGTTATTAGCCATCTATGCCATTTGTTGATTTACACATGTTGTCCATGTTTGATGCTTACACATTCTTACAAAAGAATTGATTCAACATGATTTCCAGTGGAACATAGGCATTTCCTTTAATGTTTTGCTTTATTTCAAATCTTTGGGGTCGACAGTGTGTGCCTACATCTTGCAACCTGTAACAACCTTTGCTAATGCATATACCCTTTTTTTTCATTAAAGCACACACAACTTAGTGTTTAGATGCCTGATGTTTTTGGAGAAGTTATCACAAACACCTTTCTGCCAACGAAGTACACTGGATCTCTAAGCTCATAGTAGCACGCGTACATCGCACAAAACTTGAGTCGTGGCTATTCTTCGGCGACGACGACGTCCCATCGGCAGTAGTGTCAGATATTGGTCGTTTTTTGTTTGGAAACTAAAGAAAAAAAATTCCATGCTTGGCCATTGGTGAGCAGTCGTCGGACATAGTGACCGTTTGAGCGAGTGGGGACCAGTCACCAGAAGCCGACTTGCCGAAGCCCCGAATATGGATATGGCATTACTAAGTGAGAGTTGATTTGATATGGAATACAATGTGAAGTGACACATGTGTAACGCGTTTAATGCGTAAGCCAGTGGACATGCTGTCGTTAAATTTACAACATTTGGATATGGTGTGGTTCATGTCTGCAACATGTATATGGTGATAGTTATCGAGAATTTTGTGGGTATATGGTCGTTCTCCCGTTCTCAAACCTTCCTTTGTACTGCACCTCATCCCTGTGAACTACCTTCGTTCCGCTTAGAGTGACAATGGCGTACAATGGCGGACAATGGCGTATTCCACCTTAGAGGTTGTACAGGCACAATTCCCTGCCTCCGTTTCGGAGGCTGCAAGACTAATACTCGCAGGCCACCTGGCATGGCCAGTGCCGGAGCAGAGACCCTGCGGCCATGTGACGTCTGCCGTGCCCCTCGCAGGCCACTGCGCAGCTGTCACCACGCGCACCCCTTGTTCGACTCCACCTCCTCCCGCCTCATCTTCCTCTTTCTCCTAACGGAGTCCTCCTTCTTCCTGGCGACCGTGCCCTCGGCACACGCTGACTGGTTGACTTGGGGGCGGGAGAGAAAAGGCGACGCTGCAGCAGTCCCTGCGACTAGACGAGCTAATGATGCAGCTTCTGCTCGTATTGCCGCTGCTCCTTCGTCTGCATCCGCCGCTGCCGTCGTTGCACCTGCAGATGGCGGCACCAGCGTTTCATCGAGTGTTTCAGAAAATGACGCTTTTTTGGGAGAGAAATCTCCTCCCCTCGCAGCGTCTTCTTCCCCTGAGGTAGCACGGAAAGATTTTTCCGGAGAGGTGATCAGGGGAAGACTTTCCGAGAGCCTTCTTCCCCTTCCGTCCTCGTCGTCATCCCAAGGTCAAGGCGCTGGCTTGTCCGGAACGGTCGTTGCTGGCGCAGGAGGCACTGCTTTTGTGGCTGCTGACTTGGCAGCGGGCGGATTTGCCGCCTCTTTTGCTGATCCGGCGGAATTGGAGAGGCGACTGATTGCAGGAGCGTCATCCTCATCCCCCTCATCCTCTTCACCCTCCTCATTTTCTTCGCAGTCTTCAAGGTCAGGTGTTCGAGAACTGCAGGACGCTTTGGATCAGATGCTGACGTGGCTGTCACACAATGGCATCGATCATTCTGCGTTGAAGGCAAGTCTGTGCATGCACGCATGCATTTGCTTTGAATACCTGCTGTCCCATACGAATTTCAACAACCACACTTCAGCATGTGTTCAGTTTAATGCTGGGAAATGTAACCGCAACTTTGACTGCAGTCCACTGGACATTCGCTTCCCTCCATGCACTTCTGCAACATGCCAGTCCATGCTATGCCAGTCCATGCCATGCCATGACGGACCATGCAATGCCATGTCATGCCATGCCACATCATGCCATGCCATACCACATCATGCCATGCCATGCCACAGCTGATCCTTGTCCTCCTAGTCCACATCCTCCTAATCCTTCTCCTCCTCCTCCTCCTCCTCCTCCTCCTCCTCCTCCTCCTCCTGCTCCTCCTCCTCTACCACT